>CM034152.1:746377878-746438237 GCA_019776745.2 Taxus chinensis
TGTTGAAAACTAAAGAATAATTAATTTTATGGAGACAATGTATTTTTTATCTATAAAGGATTTATGTTTAGAAGTTCATAACGACACGAGTGATTTACATAGATAGAAAAGAACTCACAAGTCATTATCTAATGATTAATAATGAACATATATACAAAAGTTGATCTTTTGGTGAACATTCTTTAAAGTGCAAAGTAAAACCATCTTCAAAATTCATATATTTGACAACGTTTTTGTATATGTTTAGGAAAAAGCATGTTTCATTTAACAATAAGGTATAGAGAAGTTGGAAAAAATAAAGAAGGTTTACAAAATTTAAAATCCACATTTTGTGCAATAGTTATGTATATTTACTAGAAACAAATTCAGTATTGGTAACAAGTCACAAAGGAGATTAGATTCTTAACAAGATGATAATACAACAAATACTAGTAGATCATGAGATGACAAGAGATGATAAGACAACATCCAAAAACAACAAAACATGTTATAAGATGAATAAACCACCTATTCCTATTGTTATATGTAGTGCAAATTGAATTTCAAAAAATTCCACATTTGAATATAAATACCCTAACGTCAATGGCCGGCTAGAATAAGTTACTTTTGTGAATGATTTATAGAAACTCCTATCATCAATATTTCTATGGACGATCTACAAAAACCCAAATAAAGCATTATACATGAAATATCCTAGTATTCTTTAAAAGTTTGAGAAATTTGAGTCAAGATGTTGTTTTTTCCCACTTATATTTCATGTCTTAGTATTCTTCAACTCTTACTCATTAAAGATCTATTCCATGTTCCTAGAACATATTCAAATTGGCATTAAAGAATTTTCTATTCTCAGGATGTAATATGGCACCCATTGTACAAACCCAATTTTGATTGGAGAGTAGTATTAATGTGATTATTCTACCTCTAATAAAATAAAGTGTAATAAGTAAAATTATTATTATATTTTTTATGCACTCAATCTATTTTAGATACCAATAGCTTTATGGTAATGAAATTTATTGGCTAAGACTAAAAGCTCAACAATAATACAACAACACAATAATTAAAAATCTACAAATAGGACGTATAAAATAGATTAACACTTCAAATTTATTTGGGTTCTTCTTTATTATTGTAATAAATCACATACATATATTTAGCTCTCTTATTTACTTATATATTGATTATGGTAAGATCTCTTACATGGATTAAGTGATGTTAATAGTTGAATTGTTTAACACTTTTACTCATATACACGTAAACACACACATTCATATATGGTTGTTGTATATTATTATATTTATAATATTTAATGTATTCTATAGTGGCCTACGTATAGTTTTTACTTTTGAATTTATTGTGGCACAATGTCTATTTTGTAGCAACTATATTCGTTAAATGTATATGTTAATGATATTTGTTTGGAAACATCTTTACTCCAAACTAAAATTTCTTAAATCTATAGGGCCACATGTCTAAACATTAAGTTTTTATTATCATTTTTTATAAGATCAATAAAATTTTATGTTTTAATTATTGTTCATAATATTCTAGAATTTTTTGTTTATTAATTTAAAAAACAATACATTAGAAATTCTAGAAAAATGATTAAAAAAATATTGTCTAAAAAAATATGGGAGACAAACAAATATTGTTGATGCATTCAAATTGAGACAATATGCTTCATCTTCTTCAAATATGGTAGATGATGATGACTATTTCATAAAAAAAAAAATTAAGAATATTCAATAAGACAAAATCTCATTCCAGAAGAAAGGTAAGTTGACTGCTACCAATAGAAAATTCAATCCCTCATGGAAGTTTGTGCATAAATGGTTTATTGTGTGGTAACACTAGATTAAAATCAAAGTACCAAGTGTTTGTTACATGCTAAATACACAATAGATACTCCATTTTCCACAAAGGGAAGTAGTACAATTAAATTGAGTGGATTGAATGGTCATGCATGTTTTGTGGCTCATAATAGGGACATATAAATAATGGATTTGGAATCCATAAAACCATAATTATCAATCACAAAGCATGTTGAACTTAGGGTAGATGTTAAAAAATCAAGAATAATTAGTGTTATGGAGACAATGTATTTTCTACTTATAAAGGATTTATGTTTAGAAGCATAGTGAAAAAGAGTGATTTTCATAGATACAAAAGAACTCACAAGTGATTATCTAATGAATATTAAACATATGCAAATGTTGAGCATCTGGTAAAAGAGTTTTTTATTTTTTGCAAAAAAAAAATGTTATTGAGAAAAACTTAAGGCAAAAATATTTCCCAGTCCCTTTTATGCTATTTTAGTTGATAAAAATACATATAAGATTATTTTTTTAATTATTGGCAAATAGTTTTTTGAAAGGGACTATACCCTTGTACAACAAGGCTCAGGAGCCAGAATAGGAAAAATAAGCTCGAAAAAAAGGATCAACATCCTGATATAACAATAAGGACCAACTGCAGAACGCAGTCTGCAAAGAAACAACCTTATATACATATAAGATTATTAAAAAAATGTAGCACCTTTTATTTATAGCCTTTTTAAATAAAAACATATTATTATTAAAATAAATAATAAATTATAATGGTCAGCCCATTAGTATACTTTATGGGTTTGAGGATTGAGCGTGAAAATGGTTCTAAGATGTTTGTTGTCTATTTTGTAACCCCTTGATATGCCTTGCAATACAAGGAGGGCTCTCTAAATTAGTTTAAATGTGCACATAAAATAGTTGTTTTTATTATAAATTTAAAACTAAATACAAAAAATGACCCACTAAATAACCAAACAACAACAAAGCAATAAACAAAAGCATCCCATCAATGGGTTTGTATGTCTTTATTTTTCTTACCAAAGAAAAAATGCATTTAAAATATAGCAAGAATACCTTCTAACGAGATATATGCATGTAAGAATATATTCTATTTTAAAACAGAATCTGCATCACTTTCATGAGTTTATTCTTTCACCTAATAAATGCATGTATTACATGGAAAAGGAAAGGAACATTTTCTATTTTAGAACACAAGGATGCACCACTTTAATGAAAACTTCTCTATAAATACAATGTGTTCTGCTTGTTTTGGAAGCAAAGAGGTTTTAGTATGTATCAGATACAAGTTTGTGAAATAGTTTTTAACATACATCAGATGGATAAATTAAACGGAACGGTGAAGTGGTATGATAATAAGAAGGGAGTGGGTAATATAATTGTGCATACCAGTGATGGCAATGAAAATGCTAATGTGGAAAAAATCAGAGATAAATGTTAATGTGGGTAGTGGCATGCAACCCATTCCCATTTCCATTCTAATGGAAGGTGACAAGGTTGAAATGAGGTTGGTTAGAGATGAAAATGGGAAGATCATTGCTGAGGATGTGTTATCCCGTAAAATTGACAAGGGAAATTTTACCGATAACCATACCGAAAATTTTGTTTCGATCCCTCGTTAGGGATCCCTTGTGTTCGGAACGTTGCAAAATCCCTTTTCCGGGAAATCTGGTTTTCCGAACTTAGTATTTTTTTGGTCTTTTTGGTTGGGCGCATGGAATTGCTATGTAACATCACTTTTTGGTGCGCCCCCTTTAAAAACCTTTGGCGCGTATTTTATTGTGTCAACACTCCTTTTGGTGCGCCTTGATATGTTGAGTCTTCCCTGCGTGCGCTTTGGCGCATGCGCCTTGGTGTCAACAACTCATTTGTTGCGCCTCTTTTCGGTGTGCCAAAGGCGCGCATAATCTTGTGTCGACACCCCTTCCGGCGCTCAAAGGACGCGTGTAACACTGTGTTGTCATACGCTTTGGTGCACCGAAGGGCGCATTCTTTTCTATGTCAACAACAACTTTCATGCGCCCTTTGCAAAGTTGGTGGCACATTTATTGCTGACTCATATATATATATATATATGTATTTACGTGCCCACAAATGTCATTATCACCAGACGCAAAACATGTGATTTCTATTCTCTGAGCCTGTCAGCCCCTGCCTTGTCGTTTTCAACGCGTTGTGGACCCGTTGCACGTTTCTCACTATTTATTCGGGTAAGAGGTTCTTATCTCTCTCGTGCGTTTTACGTTTTTGGTTCTTTGTGTGCTTGGTGGTCTGGTTTTAGTTTGGAAATATTGAAATATTGATCTAGCCTCCCCCCCTTTTTTTTGCTGTCTTTCCATTTTCCTCCCCCTCTTTCCAGATCTGCTAGTAGGGGAAGTTGTTCTAAAAAGCATGGTCTGAATCCCTTTGGATTAAACCATTTTATTTCCCAAATGATCTTGGAAAAGAAAAGATAAAAGAGAGGCTAAACCATGTAAAAAATCTATTTTTCCCTTTGGCGCATCTGTCCCCCTTGCAACATGAATAAAATCCGCGCCAATGGCGCACCCATCATGCCTGTTGCATCGAGAACCTTTGCGCCCTCAAGGCGCGCCTCCTTCACATGCTGCAAGTGCTAGCCTTGCACCCACTTTGGCGCACCAACCTTCCTTGTTGCATCGCATAAACATGCGCCCCTCAAGGCGCACCCCCAATCTGCGCAACACCAGCTTAATCTTCGCCAAGTATGAAGTTATAAAGGCGCATGCGCTTTCCTCGTCGCAAAAGCATTCATGTTGTGCAGACCCTTCGTGTGCCGCGCCAAGGCGCCTTTGGCACACGAGAAGTTCATATTACACGAAAGATATATGCGCCTTTGGCGCACCAAATATTCATGCAACATAAATGATCTATGCGCCTTTGGCGCATCCTGTCTCTTTGTAGCACCAAATCTTCATGCGCCCTTTGCAAAATGTACCCTGCAGTCTCCATGCGCCATGCGCCTTTGGCGCTGATTTAACCTTTGCAACACCTCTTTTCTGTGTGCCTTACTTATTTAGCCTTATAAGTTGCAGCTTTCATGCACCCTGCGCCCTGAGCCTCAAAATCACTAACTCTTTCTTTTGATAACATTTCAATGGATCGTCAAATGGCTAATACAACCTTTTTGGATTGGGTCTCGCTTCTTCTTCATGCAGATCAGAAACTAAGCTCAAAAGAACATATGTCTACGTCAAGCAGGAGACCTACCAAATCCAAAGGCAAGGCCAAACTTACAGAAGAAGAGATGAAATACAAGTATCAGAGAGTTAGAATGCCTGACTCCTAGGCCGAATGCGACCTAGATATCAGGGACTCAGAGCTGGGTCACATTGATATGGAGGAATTTTGGGGCAGAACTCAGAAGGTAACGAGAAGTCCATGGATGGAAAAAATAATAGGCAGTGCCCTACACTTCGCCGAAGGAATCCCGGTCAGTGCTGTCGACAATGAATTTATGATGGTGGTCGCCCGGTGCTACAACAAAGACACAAGGTGTGTTGTAAATGACAAGGGCGAAGTCGTCATTAACCTCACTGCCTGTCACTTCGAAATAATACTCGGCATCCCTCATCACCGGCACTTTGTGGCCGTCAGCCGAGAGGATTGTATTAAGGCCTGGGATGATAACGAAAATCAGTGTATGCAGCTGATGAATGAGGTCTATTTGAAAAATAAAAAGGTGGTGACCCGATGGCCTCAAACTATCCACCGCAATGACTTCTCAAAGGAGCTCAGCGACACTATCACATTCCTGAGTAGAGTGTTTGGGCTTCCTGACGCCCACTTTTTCCATAAATGGATGCTGCGATACTTAGAGACCATGAACAAGAACGTGCCCGATCAGCGCTTTTACTGGGGAGAAATAATAAGCAGCACAATCTCTGAGCAGCTTCAACAATTTCTTACAACGGGAAGATTCTATATGAACTCCTATGTTGTCTACGTTGCAGCATCAGAGAGAGACTACCCAGGCCTGATGCGAAGTGGAGTTTGGCCTCAGGTCAAAATATATGAGTACTACCCAGAATTGAGGCTGGAGAATAGCATCTCTCAGTTCACAAAGATTAATGATGTGTTTTTCTATCACATCATTTGCCTGTTGAGGCCGAATATGACTTATGGTCGCACGACCAAAAGCATAGTGGCAGCTACTGAGAAATGGGGGGCCTTGTTCACCCAGTTTCCCACATTCACCTATCTGAGTCCAGCCAACTTCTTGGGAGAGCCGACCAGACTGCTAAGGTATGCTGGGCCTAAGCTGATTTTGCTGGAGCTGTCAAGACAGCTGATCATATATCACGAGAAGTGCCTCAAAAGAAAGAAGGGTGGAACTCCTTTCCCCCTCACAGTAGGGCGATATACATGCCTTACCCACCACAAGGCAAAGGACATGTTCGCAGAGCTGGAGCTGCTTAATTTGAGACATGATTTCCCGGCCAGGCCTACCTTCGACCCAAGGAATTGTCTACCAAGGGTGAAACTTGATCCAATCCACGTCCCCCAGATCGAGGACATCTACATCGACATCATCCATGAGGTTGAGCTTAGGAGAAAGGATCATTCTCGCTTAGCCTTGGCAGAAATCATCCAATATGGGGTAGCAATTGTCCCCAAAGGCTTCCAGACTATGGAAGATGAAATAGACCAAGTATATACTAACACGGATGGGGACAATTGGCCTTTTCCAGCTATTGATAGAACTAAGGCACCTCAGACGATTGAGGAGAGGGTTAAGGAGACTCTGCACAGAACAGAGCATTGGTGCTGGATGAACGGGTTAATCTACCTCGGGGTTGATTTCACAACCTCCCCATTGGGTAACGCACCTCCTCGATCCAAGCAGCAGCCTAAAGGCAAGGGTAAAGGCGTAGAAGGTGAATCCAGCGCCACTCAGGAAGAAGCTCCAGCAAGTCCTCCTTCCACGGCACCCGAACAGGTTATAACTCTGGCTTTGCCAGAGAAATACGTAGAAGAGGATGTTCCAATAGGCCCATCCACTCAGGATGTCGGCATTGCTACAACAACCGAGGTCCTTTCTGTCCCTTCCTCTTCTCTTCCTTCCCCTCCTCGAGTGACTCAAGCGACCATCCCTTTGGTCATGTCCTCTCCCCCTTCTTCTACTCCTCCCCCCGCTTCTTCATCTATCTTCTCTTCCCTTGCGGATCTTTCCTCCTCCATTTCTTCTCTCATCTCTGAGCTCCCTTCCCTTCCTATGTCTTCCGCAGCTGCAGTTTCCCTTCCTCCTATGGGCACTTCTTCGGCTATTCTCTCCATGCCGCCTCCACGTGTCTCCACATTTTTCCCCTCCACTACTGTAGCTGCCCCCTTTTCCATTTCCGGCCCTTCTCCCATAGGTCCAGCCTGGATCTCCCAGCAGCTAAGTCAGCAAAAAAGGAAAGTTCCCATCGCTCCGATGGACTTTTCTGTAATCCTATCTAAGGGGGCAAAGAAGCAGAAGCCCGTCACACGCTTCTCTCAAAGTGCTGCGGGAGAGAGGGTTATGGAGATCGCATATCCCAATCCCCTCAAGGAGAAAAAAGATCTGTCTCCTATAGATTTTACTGTGACCCAAGTCACAATGGGGACATCTTCTGAAAGCCTTCAGGGGGAAGCCCTTTCTGCAGTTGACGCCCTCTGCAAGAAGCTTCAAAAGACAAAAGAAGAGAAAAGGCAATTGAAAGAGAAAAACAAATATTTTCTCCAAGCCTTACAGAAGATGGGTAGTGCACCTCCCACAACTACCGCCGAGACTTCTGAGCTTCTCAGCTAGGAGAAAATTAATGAGTACGTGAAAATTGGCGAGCAGGGTATGGCCATTTCCGCTTGGAGGAGCCAAATCATCAAAGACAGTGAAAAAGTAATCACAGAGTTCTCTAACTTGTATTTGAACATAAATAAGGTGAATAAAGAGCTCCAAGCGTTAGCGGGGTCCATATCAGAAGAGCTGGAACATGCTAGACTGCAGCACGAGACCTTCCAACAAATGTTCGACTATTCAGTCGAAGATCTGGTTAAGTTCGGCGTCTTCGGCCATCCCAGGGCCCTCAACAAAATCATGTCCACTCTGGACTACTGGGTGGATCAGCTAGAATTTGTCTTGGAAAAGATTGACAAAGTAAAGGAAGAAGCCTTGGACGCGATGCACCAAATGGAACGAATTGTTCTTAACATGTCGCCAGGGTTACTTACTCCTTCCTTTACTTTAAGAAAAGCTGAGGAGACCATTCAGATCTTCAAAGAGATCATTTCTCAAGGCATAGGGCCAGAGGTCACTTTTGACGTAGAGTCTATCAACAACCTGCTGGCCTGCCGAGACTTCATTGGGCTACTCATTGAGGCGGAAAAAGATTACTCCAAGCTCCCCGAGAAACTCATAGATGAGCGGGAGACTTGTGAGGCGATCAGTGATAGGCACAAGAATCCTTCCCAGGATCAGCTAGGGCCAATGATCAACAAGTTTATGGAATACCGCTCTCAATTCCATATCTCGTCACCTGAGCAACAACAAAAGCAGCCCACCCCCTTTCGGCCGCAGGATGACGACGACGAGTAGCTTCTTCTTCTTCATCTTCTCTCTCTCTCTTCTTCAGCTTTCTTTTTGAGAATATCTGAAGTATGTTGATACAAATGATGACATCATCCATGTTGCATCATGGGATGATGTCATCCATCAAGTTGTAAAAAGTCAACATGACTTTTAGATATTTTGTAAATATCTTTGTAAATAAGTTGTTGGCTCCTTTTTGCCTTCTTTTCTCTTCTTCTTCTATAAATACCCCAATACTTGTTGTATTATGGATGGATGAATATCTTTCAGATGAAAAATAGAAGTGAGGAGAAAAGACTTTGAGCTTTTTGTAACAGAAGGAAAATATTAATACAATATTTAGACTTTGTGCTGAATACATGTGTTATGTGCATTAGATCTTTCTTACGTTAGATCTGTGTGTTTATTCTGTTGGATCTGCTTCTGTTTTATTGTCATTTATTTATCATCAGTATTGCTTTGCTCGTTTATGCAAGTAGGTTTGGCTCTGTTTACTACTGATCCCAAAACATAAACCTTCTGACCTTTCTGCTTTGGAATTCATTTCTTTTCTCCCTTTGGACCTACTCCTTCTTCATCCCCTCTTCCTTTCCTTTCTTTTCGCAGTCGGAAACACCCCTACTGGGATGAGATCCCAAACCCCTGAAGGTAGAATTTGTGAGACTTGCATAGATTCCTGCTGGTAGAATATCAATAAACCAGTTTCACTTTGCTGACTTAAAGAGGGGCTATGCCCTGCACACTGTTGGCTCGTTTATCCATAGATCTGCTTGTTGGTTTTCAAATAGGACTTTTTAGAAGAGCAACAGTCAGGGGACAAGAAGTCCCTCCTCTTTAATGGGAGAGGTTCCCTTATTCTGAAACAAACTTATTTACAAATGTACAGAACATTATTTTATGGTTGAACCTGGATATTACGAAAGTGTTCCCACAAGGATCGTCAATCACACAAGGGCTGAGGAAAGGGAGTGGGAAGATGAGCAGAATAGCAACATTCAGAATTATAGATAGCAGAATAATTCTTTATGTATGCGGAATTATAAAGGATTTAAGACAAGATCATTTGCTTTAGCTACATAGGATTAAATTTAAAAGACACAAAGTTCCATAAATAACCTTTTTCAGATTCATTCATCAAGGACGCAAAGTTCCTTCTTGGTTATACAAGATCACTGTATTTGCAAAACTGAATAGTACGCAATCAGAGAGACTAATGAATTAGGAAACAAAATGATCTTCACAATATTAAAGGAAAACACAGAGAGAACAGAAACAAATAGACGATGAATGGAAAGCCCTTTTGTATTGATTTCTTTCAGATCTATTTACACTTTCAGCCAATATTCCCAGTTCTTCCTGTTTCAGAATGGCGTGGAAAGGCCATTATATAACTTACAAGTCAGTTACTCTTCGTAACCGTTTCTTTTAACTAAAGAATAGTTAAGTACCGCCAATTGCAATACGTTAACTAATTACAAAGAATACGAAAAGAATGGAAAGAAGAGGAAAGAAAGGAGAAGGAGACAGGTGGCCGGCTACTGGGAGGGACCCACTGTCTTCAGAATCCGCTGCCTGAACTTCTTCAATGACTCAGCTATATCTCTGCCACGAGGGACTGACGTGTTGGTTGCAGACTGAGTCCAAAATCCCAGACATTTCTCCATCTCTTTATCAAACTCGACGTGAGTATGATAGTCTTTGTTTGCTTCTTCAATGGCAAACTGAAGAGAACAAATTTCCTTTATCTTGTCCTTAGAGATGGAGTCTTCCTTGAAAAGATTATCTTTGACAAAAGCTCTGAGCTAAGCTTTGATTTCTTGCAAGGACAAGGGAACGCCAGAGTTTTCATCCTGAAGATGACAATGCATATCTTTGAAAGCAGCAGCTGTCAGTGTCTTGAAGGCTTCTCCTTTCTGCCAGCTATTCTTCATTTCTCCCACAGCTTCCTCCAGGACTTTGATTTTCCATTCCACGCTGTAGACCCAATATTTCGACAGATTGTCCTTAGCATCATCAAAAACCTTATTCGCCAGTAAGATGTTCTCATCTGTCTGTCCCATGAGGCGAAGGTCCACTATGCAACTGCTCCAGAGTTTAAGCTCCTTATCCATGACCCCGATGGTAGAGGATAGCTTTTGTTGCAAATCGTCTACCTTTCCATGTAGCTTAAAAGCTTCATTGATGAAATTTAGCCCAGCAACAAGCATGTCATCCACCATGGCTTCAATGGCTCTGCCATAGGCAGAATACCTGTGCATATCTTTAACCCTTTGCACTTCATCTTGGCTTAGAATTACAGGAGGAGGTAGAGCAGTCAAGGGGGTAGGGTCCAAGACTTTGTCCTTAGACAAAAGTGACTTGATAAAACTTGTGAGAACTTGGGCTTGTTCTTCCAGCTGTTCAATAGTCTGCTGCCCTTTCTCTACCCTTCCAATAACTCTTGTGACTGTCTCCTGGAGGTTGTGAATTTCACCTTCCGGGGTAGACTCTCCCATAGGGATCCTTGAAAGCTCCAAGTCAGATGTCAGCAAGTCTGATTCAGATTTGTCCACTGTAGGTTTAGCAATCTCCAGGAATTGCTGACCTTGAGCATCTGACACAATCCTGGAAGTAGTTCTGGCTTTCTTGGCACGGGAAGGAGTGGTGCCCAACAAGGCTGCTACAGCATCAAAATTTGGTCCCAGGTTTTGAGAGGAGGATTTCCTCTTCCTTTTGTCAACCAGAGGCTGCACCCAAGCAAAAGAGGAAGAAGAATCTGCAGGAGAGGCAAGGGGACCAAGAGACATGGAGCTCATGACACTCAGGGTCTGTGCAGCTGTTGACTCGAGTTGAGAGGTGGGTAGGGCACTGGAGGTGATGGCAGTAGAAGAATCAGAAGCCCCCGGAAGTTCAGTGCTCTGGACCTCCTTATCTTTATCTGCTGGGTCTTCAGGAACATTTGCAGGAGTTGGCATCTCACTTTCTTCACTTTCACTGAGAACAATGATGTTCTCTGGCCCTATAGGCAGCTCTGCTTGTTTTCTTGGAGGATCATTCTCTGCAGGTTCCTTCTTTACCTCCTTGAGTTTCTTCTTGTATACCTGGGTAGATGGAGAAGGGGTAGATCCTATGGGTCTTGGAGTTGTCGAGGCAGAAGGGGTCTTCACTGGTGTTCCAGACTCTGGAACTGATGTCTCTCTTATGGGTGTAGAATCATCCTTGGAGCTGGATTCTCCTGAATGCCTCTTGAATTCCCGGATCTTTTTACTGAACCAGACCCTGGTCCTGATTAAGACTGGGGCAAGGATCTCAGCCAGATCATCTCTCTCTTTCCTGTTCCAATCCAGGTCCTCTAGAGGGGTGTGCTTGATCACATTGTCATACTCATATGAGTATAGCTCAGAATTTTCATCTTGGAGACCCTCAGGAACTTGGTACAGACTCAGTTCTTTGATCAATTGCAGGGAGAACCTGCCACAATGCCTCCTTCTGGCTTCAAAATCATCTGCACAGTCAGCCTAGTAGTCTTCTGTGTCCGCCCTATGATGATAGATTATCTTGAGGTTCTGTTCAATAAACTTCTTCAAGTCAAAGCAGGTTCTTGGCTTGAAGAAATGAACAGTGATAGGGACCAGGGCTCTTTCTACGTTCTGAGCATCCAGAGTGGTTTTGCATGTATAATTTCCCAGAGAGATGGGAAAGTGCAAGCCAGAAATTTTCTTGTCTCTGCAAGTTCTGTGTAACTTGTCCAGGTGTCTGCATACTTCTATCAGTGCCATTTTGTCGTTGCAGAACATGGGAAGCCGCAGAGGAGTGCTTTCATATCTAGCGAGCCTGATATAGGAAAATTTCCTGAATTGGATGAAATAGGCTCCATACTGCAATATCAGATTCATGGCTTCATCTGAAAACCTTCTGGCAGTATCACCCTCGAGAAATCTGACCACGTACATGGTAAAAGCATCATTGACCCTTCTGAAATTGCGGTTGCTGGTTTCCAAGGTGAACTGCGGGCAATAGGCATATACTGGATCATCTTTGTGTGCATCGACATAGGAGAAGCCGAACCACTGTCTGGATGCTACTAGGGTATACATTAGATACGAAGTCATGTAGAACTTCTTTGTTTTCTGGACGTTGGATAGCTGTTCGGCCAAATTCATACTGATGATCTCTGCCCAGTTGATATTTTGTGTTCCCTCGAACACCATGCGGATGAGCGGGCACATCCAGAAATGAAATTCATTGGTGGAGGGCAAACCCATAACCCGAGCCAGCAGGATTATAAAATCTGATAATTCTTCATTGAAATCTGCTCGGAATAGGGTTTTGGTTAGGTGAGAAGCACCTTTTTTAGGGTTCTTCAGCCAAGACTTTGCCACTCGAGCTTTATATTTGTCACTATCTTGGTCGAACATGGCCTGTGCTTGATCTCGGGAAACGACTATGGCGTTATCCATCTCCGGAATCCTCAGAGCAGCCCCAATGGCGGCAACGTCCAGCTTGGCAATGAGCTCCCCGTGTACATTTGTTAGTTCGCTCGAATCGGGGTTGAAGTGAGCTCCACATGAAAGCACTGTATCAGCGCACTGCACTGAGATTGGGAATCCTCTGGCAAAAGCTAAACCACTATCGTTAATCATCTGTGCCATTGGCGTAGGATTTGCATATGTCATTCTTGACCAAAAATCGCCGAAGTCGAGATGACGAGCTTCACTGTCTCCGATATTGCTAACGGCAGACTCGAGTGGAGAAATTTGCTCCTGCCCCTGAAACTTGATCTTCATATTGATAGATTCGGAGCTGCGACCTGGACTCTGGAAGGAATTTACAAAGGGAAGGGATATCGCGCAGGTTTTCAAATCGCAAGGGTTCGAGCAGAAGATAGCATGGAAGCAATGCGAAAAATGCAAAGGGGAATGCTCGTTATATAGCCGTTTGGAGAGAGAAATGACTTTAATGCGCATTGAATATACAACCACCAATTTGAATAGCATCATACTCGGAATGAGCGGGAAAAGCTAAGTGTGAATGGCACTTGGTACGCTTGGGACAGGTGAGACGCGAATGCGCGAAACACGCGGCTCGGCCGGTTCGGGCGAAACGGGGAGAGGACGCACAAATGCATTTGGGACAAATGGGATGACAATGTGCGAAGTACGCGGTTCGGGTGTTTCGGCCGAAATTGGAACAGCGGGCCCGTTTGGATTTGGGACATTCGGGACGAAAAGTTCCAGAGTACGCGACTTGACCGGCTCGGCCGAAAATGAAACAGGGCGCATTTTTGAGAATGGGACATTTGGGACGAAAACGCGCGAAGGACGCGTTTCGGGCAAGTCGGCCGAAATTGGAACAGATTGCATTTTTTAATTTGGGACAAAGAGCTTTGAAGTACGCGACTCGAGAGTTTCGGCCGAAAATGGGAAAGCTCGCACTTTTCGACTTTGGGACAGGAAAGTGCGAAGTACGCGGGAAGGATGATTCGGCCGAAATTGGAACAACATGCAAAATGAGATTTGGGACACTTGGGACAGAATGTTCCGACGGGCCCGAAAATGGGACAACTTCGGGGGTTTCGGCCGATCGGGGAATAGAATGCACTTTCGTACTTGGGACAGATGGGACAAAAACTTCCGACAGGCCCGAACATCACACAGAATGACCCAAAACACAGATTTTTCAATTTCACGACTTAGACGCTTCAGAGACAAACCCTTGAACTCAAAATTTTGAAAATTTTACTCTTATCAGAGCGGGAAATTTTGAGTGGACAACACTACCCAAGCGACAGATTTTCGGACCAACAGGATGTTACTCCAACTCCAACATGTTTCAGTTGTGGAGGGACATCACACTTGGCACGCTAGTGCATTGCTTGTGTTAATGTTAATCGTAGGTTTTAGTTGGTGTTTGCAAGTTTATTTTAAAATTTAAATAAAATGCTATTTTCTATTTCAGATATGATGATCAATTATACAACCCTCACTAATCTTTGTGTTTCTAAGGTGAAAAATATTAGGTAATTCAGCAGGTTGACAACATGTAAAATATTATTATTGTTATTAGTGTTTGAATTCATTTCATGTGATAAACAATATTTTTATATATATGAGAATAGAAAAGTCCTTTCCTAATATTTTGGAATTTTTAGATATGAGAATAGGAAATCCTTTTTCAGTATCTCGGTACTCAAAAGAGGAATCGAAATAGCTTATTCATCACACAGATTCGACCTGTAGCCAGATAAAATTCAATCTATGATATCTTAGATTTGATCCATACCATGTAATCTTTTATAATTTTCTCTACAAATTTTGTATTGAGTTATGATAGATTGCTTATCATAAATTATGGTACATCACTATAATGGACTCGATAAATTATTTCTATGCAAAAAAATCTCCAAATTTTGACCCAAATGGAATAAGCCCCTTTAACATGGTATCTCTCACCACCTTTTATACAAAGTTTTTTAAGATAAATTAGTCTTTTAAAAAGCTTGTTTATGGTGATATTTAGGGAAGCAATGTTTTTAATGTAGGATAAACATCCCAAATGGAGTAAGCCCCTTTAACATGGTATCTCTCACCATCTATTATACAAAGTTTTCTACGATAAACTAGTCTTTTATAAAGTTTGTTTATGGTGATATTTAGGGAAACAATGTTTTTAATGTAGGATAAACATCCCCATTAGTCACATTAAGTGCATGGATGATTGACCTTCGTTATCATAAAATTAATGCATTATTTTTGCCTATAATATTTTCTATAAAAAAATAGTTTTATTATGTAATTCATTATAATTATATATAGAGAGTTTGTGGTGATATTTTGAGGAAAACAATCTTATATTATTTTTGTTTAAATGAAGGATAAACATCTTGTAAATGTGATTTGGGTGTATAAATAATTAACTTCCTTACCTTAATACTAATGTTTGAGGGGCCAACATGGGCCAATTTTATTTGGATCTCAAACCTAATCTCTTATAGTTTTTGAATAAGAGATTGTGATTTGTAAAAAATGAATTTCCAATCATAATTGTGTTCCAGAACAAAAAGACAGTATGCTCTTATCTGCTACAAACATAGACATTTACATTTAGAGGAGGTAGAAACAACTCGAAGTTTCACCAAATCAGCACAGAAACATTATTGTGGACACACACTAATTTTTTAAAAACATCAAAACATTATTAATAATAAAAAACAAAATGTTTCAATTCAAAAGGTCACTTTCAAATTATAAAACTACATCCTTAATGTCCTAGTGATTACTGATGAGGGTCATCAATCCTCAACATTAAAGAATGTCAATCTAGGGGCCGGTGTCTGAAGGCTATATGCAAAAGAATAAAAATATATCTAGTAATGAACCCTTCTAGAAAAAAATCACACTTGCATGAAAGGAAAAAGCACACTTGCAGAAATTAGAAATACACTTGTAAAAATAAAAACACTATTGCATGAAATTGAAACACACTTCATAAAATTAAACACACTTGCAAGAAAGGAAATAAAACTTGCATGGAAGGGAAATAGTTGAATTTAAAAGATAGGAAAAACACATAAAATCCTACAGGTTTACAACGAACTATACATCAAAAAAATAGTTACATGACATAAAGAAAAAGACAAAAACATATATAATTATAGAATTAAAAATAAAAATAAAAATAAAAATAAACATACATGTCCATATTCGTTTAAACAAGTGGTCAACTCATTCCTCAAAAGAGGATTTTAATCTACACTATTTACAAATGGATGAAACAAAATCTTATATTGAATTAATTAGAAAAATGGAGATTACATTCAATGGGTGTGGGAGGTTGCATTTATAATTTCATGCTTCCAACCACCTCTTTATTTTAAGGAATGCAACTTTATCAACTAAGATTCCAATCTATCCAAAAAGCATCAATCTCCACAAAATATGGAGAGAGCTTATCTAAAAATCTGATTCTCTTATTTTATTCTTTAGAATGAAAATGAAGATTGATTCTTCTTTATTTTACAAACACTTATCGAAATATCCAATTTTTAGAATGACTTCCAAAAATAGATAACAACACCACCCTTAGAGTTATACTTATCTTTGTAACTCTAGTATTAATCCTTATAGTTTTAATATCCAATTATAAAGCTATAATAATCAACCTCAAAGAAATCCCAAAGAGACTCTGAAGTATTCCACAGGAAATCTAAAGCGAGTTGGAGGAACTGCGAAGTGAGCTGGGCGTTCTAGGAAGACTTCGAAGCGTTCTTAAAATAGATTTAACTTTTGCATATGAACTCGAATCAAGATGGTTTTTTTTTAACTTGCATTATTTTTTGAGAGGAATCTAACTATGCAATCATACTTGGGTTTGGGTATATTCTTGATTTGTTCCTTCTTTGGATTGTTTCCTCAAACATATGGCTTAAGAAGATCCACTCATACTTAATTGTTGAACACTATTATGGAAGCTAGTGAAAGGAACCTCTTAAGTTAATGTAGTGATGAAATAACATTATTAGGAAATGATATGAGAGATTTTGAAGATCCTTCCAAGGTTAGAGTTGTAGCTGGTGTTTGGTGCTCAAAATGCCTTATTCAACAATTATAACAAATTATGAACTGCATATGCACAAATTGACATCTTTTTCCTAATAGTCAATAGAAATAGATAACAATGAATTATAGAGGAATGTACCATGATATTTACTTTCTAATTTATCATAAATAAACCATAAGTTCATAAATTACATTTAGATTTCCACATGTCATGCAAGGAGGAATAGAATGTCAACTATTGTATGTGCAAATGGGACAATTTATTTGGGCTAAAAGATCAATTGCTCTTGGCCTCACCTTGGGATCCTCACAATCTTCATACTTATCATTATCCTTATCTCGATCCTCCTCCTCATCACCCTATTCCTTAATCATCAGTCATCACTTTTTTCCTTTTTTATCGTCCTCTTTTTCCTCCCATTTAATATTATACCTCGAAAATGGATAAGTGTTTCCTTGGATGCATGGGTGGCCAAAAAGGTGCCACATTTGACTAAAAATCATATGTGGGTTGAAAAAAAAATTCGTTGGCTTTCATTTCTTAGGTTTGGTAGTCACCAAACAAAGGTGCATACGTGCTATTATGATTTTTTGTTTTTTTAAAGGGATGTGTGAAGAACCCTGTGTGTGTGTGTGTGCAAGTGTGTGTGTGTGTGTGTGATGTGTGTACTGTGTCTGTGTGTGTGTGTGCATGTTAGAATGTGTACATATTCCTAATTTTAATGAATGTGTACAAGATCCTATGGGTTATTTTTTTCAAGGTCTAAATGATGGCGGGAAAGGAATGAAATCTATATTTAATAGCACCCACAATTTTGAAGTGTGTGTGCCCTTTATAGTTTGATTATTTGTTATAGTTTAAATTTATTTCTCATTAGATATAAGAAATTAGGACCACTCTACACCTTATGGAGACTGGCCACACAAATCCATGAATTGACAATTTAGAAGATGAGTTTTTCATGAATATCTAATTGGTTACATACTAATATTTTTAAGGATTCCATACAGTTGAACCTAAATCTTTAGGCATGTGTTAAGATTGTACAATTGGCATGAATATTTTGGGAATATTGTATAAATTGTTGTTTATATATTTTGGGACCTTCCATATTGGCTACTGACATTTTTATTGAGTTTTAGATGTTTCAAAATTATATTTTACAAACATCATAGCTATTAATGATAATTATAGTTGCTTGAACCCTATTAACTGGGTTTGGGATTTCCCCATGAGGATGGAGTTGAAGGGTCTTCAATTTCATCTTAGAATAATGATCTGCATTTTTATTATGGATTGAAGTACCTAATTTAAAAGCATCTTTAATAGGCCCACTCAACTAATCCTCACAACCAAAAAATGTACGGGAGGGATCCTTGAAGTTCCCATCCATGAACATAGTTTTCAATGATTTTGAGACTAATAATATATAGATTAATAGTAATACACTGTCTGGGAAAGAATATAGTCTATTTAAGGATTCTTATGTATCAACTATTTTTTCAATAGAAGAACATGGTATAAATAGAAGAATCAAAATCTAAAGAGTGCATCACATTTATATCTATAACTTGTCAACAAAATTCAGGGTTAAGAGTTAGTGGAAAATGTAGAAAAATATTCAAGACATTCTAAGTTGTTTCTTTACCAGTAGATAATAAGATATTACTCAGGCCCTTCATCAGGGAATTTTTGAACAAACAATTTGACATACTCAATTTCCCAATAGTCATGAGAAATAGATAACAGATCAGTCGAGTAACACTAATACTTCATAAAGAAATAATATCTACATGATATGTACTTTAGATAAATTCTTTTCTAAATAAACCATTTTGTGTTATTTCCAAGATTACCCATTAATAAATTCACTATCATGGCCAAGGACACCATTGAATGTCAACTATTGTATAAAATGGGCAATTTATTTGGGCTCATCAATTTCTCTTGTCCTCCCTTTGATCCTCACAATCTTCATACTTATCATTATCTTGATCCTCCTCCTCATCACCCTATTCCTTATCATCATCATCATCACCTGTTTTCCTTCATTATCATCCTCGTTTTTCCTTTTATCATCCTCTTTTTCCTCCCATTTTATTATACCTTGAAAATGGATAAGTGCGTGGAGATGGGTGGCCAAAATGTGGAAAAAAGGTGATTTTGACTAAAACTCATATATGTTTTCAAAAACACATTCGTGCTTTCATTTCTTAGGTTTGGTAGTCACCAAACAAAAGTGCATACGTGCTATTATGATTTTTTGTTTTTTAAAGGGACGTGTGTGTGTGTGTGTGTGTGTTATAATGTGTACATATTCCTAATTTTAATGAATGTGTACAAGTTCCTATGGGTTATTTTTTCAAGGTCTCAAATATGGGGGGAAAGGAAGGAAATCGTATTTACTAAAACAATTTTTTATTGTTCTTTATAATTTATTATTTGTTATATAATTTAAATTTATTTTATTAGATATAAGAAACTAGGGCCACTCTGCACCTTATGGAACTGGCCACACAAATCCATGAATTACAATTTAGAAGATAGTTTTTCAAAATATAATTGGTTAATACTAATATATTTTTAAGGATTTCAACATTGAACCTAAATCTTTAGGGTGTAAATTATACAATTGATGAATATTTTGGGAAATTGTATAATTGTTTTTATATATTTTGGGACCTTCATATTGGCTACTGACATTTTTAGGTGTTTTAGATGTTTCAAAATTAGATTTTACAAACATCATAGCTATTAATGATAATTATAGTTGCTTGAATATATTAACTCATGAATTTCCCCATGAGGATGGAGTTGAAGTCTTAATTTCATCTTAGAATAATGATAGCAACATACTATGGATGAGTACCTAATTTAAAAGCATCTTTAATAGGCTCACTCGACTAATCCTCAAAACCAAAAAATGTAAGGGAGGGACCTTGGTTCCCATCCATGAACATACATAATATTTTGAGACTAATATATAATATATATATATATATATAGAAATACATGTTGGGAAAGAATCTAGTCTATTTGAGGATTCTTATGTATCTTTATTTTTTCAATAGAAGAACATGAGATAACTAGAAGAATCAAAATCCAAAGAGTGCATCACATTTATATCTA
The DNA here is from genome assembly GCA_019776745.2 of Taxus chinensis. NCBI lineage: Eukaryota > Viridiplantae > Streptophyta > Pinopsida > Cupressales > Taxaceae > Taxus > Taxus chinensis. The sequence goes on from CM034152.1 coordinate 746,397,958, forward strand.
TAACTTTCAACAAAATTCAGGTTAGGAGTTAGTGGAAAATGTGAAAAATATTCAAGACATTCATTTCCTTTCCATGGATAAAGAAACTCAAACACTTCATCAAGATTTTTTTAACAAACTAATTGCATACTCAACTTATTGTAAGAGGATTATAAAAATGAATCGAGTGCCACATACTTAAAAATAAATAATATCTACATGAAGATTTAGATAAATGATTTTCAAATACTATTTTGTGTTATTTCCAAGAAACCATTGATAAATTTGTATATGGCTAAGACACCTTTGAAAAAATTGTGCACTGTAAAAATGAATTATGTGAAAGTAGATAAGAGGGAGATATTAAATGAGAGTGTACACTAAAAATTTCTCATCATCAGTTTCAAGAAGATGAAAATACAAGCCTCACGAAAACTTTTCCTCCATAATAAGGTAAAAAATAATGAGTTATAAATGTGAACCTAGGAAATTGGACTTGTGATTAATAAAATTTGAAGAAAATTGTGTAGTTTAGATTCATCAATCAAGAAGATGCGGTTACATAGATAAATGTAATTACAACACCGAGAAAATAAGGTATAGTAGTTATGAAAAATTAAAAAGGGAAAATTTGAATGTATGTTATAAATAGAATGAAGACACAAGTCATGTCTTGAAGAAATTCAGATAATATAGAAGAAGGAATAAAAAAATATTGGTTATTAAGAAAAAGGTGCAGAGGAGCTCTAAGTGATCATATAATAAATCAGTACATCGATTGCACTTTGGATTATGTAATGATTTTGTAATTTTGATATTGTAATTTTTTAGGATTTGGGGTTATCTTTGAAGTCAATCAGTAACAATTTCACTATTGATTTAAGCGATATTTGAGATGGTTCAATCAAGGATGCATTTTGGGCCAATTTGATCCTCATTATCCTAATGGTGACAATATGTTGTTATATTTCAAGTTTAATTTTCTCCAATTTCATCATTAATTGAACCAATAAATGGGTTTCCTCAATTAAAGCTATTATTTGGGTCAATTTGAACCTCAATAATATGATTGTGATTATATACAATGCAATATGGGGTTTTTTTTGTCCATAGATACATCAATAAGCCTTCCAATTAATCAAAAGACTCACTCAAAATGATAATTAGGACAAATTTGATTCCTACAAACTTAAAATGTATGACTATACAATATGTTTTTATTTATGATTGGGCACAATTACATCAAACATTCAATATTTTGTTGATTGGCTCAACAAGAGATGATTTTGGCATATTTAAGCCTTATGAACTTAATTTTACAACAATGCAATGATACTTCAGGATCATTTAGTCTCAAAAACATCATCCACTTTAAACCAATTATGACTATATGATGTGATTTGGGGTTTTGTGGGTCGTAATTGCATCACCAGGTGAAACAATTAGTTATATGGTTGGATAAGAGGCAATTCAAATTATTAGATCACCATGAACTAGATTTGACTATATACAATGTGATTTGGGGATCAATTGACCCCATTACATCATTACACATACTAATTATTGAATTTGTTTAGCCAGAGACAATTTAGGAAAAATTAATACCTTAATCATACTTGTTGGAGCTCAAAATTACACCCTAATCTGAAACATGGAAGATTCAGAATTTTGAGACAACATGGGATTGTCTCCAAGTTTGATACTTGTGGCTTCAGATAGACATCTGGAGAATGTCAACTTCTTATGTTCTAGAGATTGAGAAAACTCACATAACATGACCAACTCTAATTTTAACACTACTTCTAAGATAACCTACACTATGTATATCCAAGTAACCATGGAGAGGGAGACAGAGAAATGAAAATATAAGATAAAATTGGGGTGATAGAACCAGAAAGAAGGTGGAACTTTCCCTAATGTAATTAGAAAATATGCATGTTCACAGAAAAAGACCAGAAGATGCACGTAATTCCAATGCAAACAAGTGAAATAATTAAAAACATGCAAGAGAGAAGAGATATTCACACCAAACACAAAGTATTTGAAGGATAGAGAGAAACCGCACTTTCATTAATTGATTTTTTACATTTTACAAACAGATCCGAGGCAAGAAAATATCCATTCATGAGCCACAGAGGTCGTAAGCATGACATTTCAAGTTTCACATAGAAGATCCTAAAAATTACTAAGGAAGAAAAGGGAGAATAACCCTTACAGAGTGTGCAACAACTTGCATTTATACAATTCGTGGAAAAGAGAAAAGGACCGTTGAGATGGAATCTATCCCCATGAAAACGTGTTGAATAATAATGGGTGTCATAATTTCTTGCATATTTTGCTTGTAGTGCAGACATGGAAATCCTAAGATGAAATCCAAACAACTACAACACGACCCCTTGCGTTTATCACATGTCATCAAACTTCACCGAAGGACACCATACTTCATTAAATTTTAATATTTAGGTTGGTTACCTCTCTGGTTTGAAGTCTAGTACATCTTTGAGATCTTTCATGGTTATTTTATTTTGTTGATAATTATGTGGCCTTTCAATTGTGTTTAAAACCTGTGGAAAACTACCACCTTGTCCTGCGGCTCTCACTGCAAATACTACATTTATTTTCCTTCCACATACCTTCATATTTTTCTCCCTTTGGCGGACTTGTATTTGGTTCCCATGTCCATATGAAATTATTCTTGCTTGCTGCAAAACCCCATTTTTTCCCCACTTCACTTTGTTCTGAAGCTTTAATACTTATCCATTTTCTCATACTCTCCATGGTACTCAAACATAATGTCATCCCACAAGGGACTAAGTTCCTTAGTGCTGCAAAGGTTGAAAATTTCTACCTAAGTCTCAAGGTGTTCATTCCTTTATTCTAGAAGTGAGGAGAACCTGAAGAACACTATGTTTATGTGTTCCACGGAAGACTGAATTAGTGTCCCATGGCTTTTCCTGAGCAAAAAATATGGTTAAGTTCTTTTGATGAGTTGTTTAAAATTACATGGAGTGTAATATTGGACAAAAATACTTATGACTATGTGATGTGAATTTTGACTCAATTGGGGCCTTGAATTATATCATGCATTGCATAGTCAGTTGATCAAGGTTCAAGAAGACAATAAATATGAGTTAATTTGAGCCATGTAAAATTAATTGTAACTTTATGATGTGATTTTTTACTTAATATCCCTAATTACAACTCTATATGAATCAATCATTCAATAATATTGAAATCAAAGAGGTAATTTGTGATGTAGAAGTATCATAGGAGAATTGGATTTCTTACATAAATTTTCAATTTTTGGCTAAGTATGGGATCACACAAGGATGGTGAGAAAGAAAATGGAAAAAGGAAAGTGCAACACGTAAGTTTGGCTATGGGAATGTGTGTTTAAGAGTTGTGCATATATTTTATTCAATGATTTGATTTCATAATGTGTGATGATAGCACAAGGAAAAGAGAACAATGTATGTAAAATTTTGTAAGGGTGAGGAAAGGTTTTTGTGATATTTTTTGTGTGCAATGTTTATGAAATTTCATGATACAATAATTTGGGCTAAGCACAAATCTTTGTGTTAGTGCATGATCAACACACAATAATAACAGACACATGACATGATTTACCAACAAAAATGTAAAATGAGCACAATAAAGAGCCATGAAGAAAAAAAATCCAAAAACACATATCATCAAAAGAATCAAGTCAATGTAAAAAAAATGAAAAAATATATAATACATATCTGACACGATCTTGAGGATTGATTATCCTTAATCACTAGATTTGAATAATGTAGGAGGTCATGCAGAAAAGAAACTAGATATTTTATAGGAGTTAATGAAATCACTTCCAATGTAGAAAGATCTAGAACTCAAAAAACATAAAATAAGTTGATTCCACCATTTTAGGGGTTAGAGTAGTGAACATTAGAGAGCTAATTTGCATCGATCCGAAAACGTTAACTCTATGAAGTGTCTTAGAGACACACCATTGTAATATATTTAGGATTTTAATCCTTTTTTTTGTAAGAGTCTCAATAGTAGGAGTTGTATTAGTAGATGTCATAAAGGATTTCATAATCAATAAAAACTTGTATGTGTGTTAATCTGTTATGTATTCTAAGGTAATTCACGAGTCCATATATTCGATAAACTATCATTATCTTTGAGAGTTGTAAGTTTTTAAAAATCTATTCTTGACACATCTAAAACTCCTACACATGTCAATAACTAATCTAGAAGGTCCCAAAACCTATAAAATGATTGTATTCTTTCCCAAAATAGACATCACATGTACAATTTACACTGTAAGAGTTTTAGGCTAAATTTTGGAATCGTAAATAATAAGTACTGGCCAAATTAGATTTTGAAACAATATCTTCTAAATCGTAATTCATGGAGATATCAGATCCGTTTCATAAGGTGCAGAGAGACCCTAATTTCTTATACATACTTTAAAAATAAATTCTAAGTTTCGATTTATTAATATTTATAATTAATAATTATTTTAGTAAATATGGACCCCTGTGCTTCCCTCTTTTTTGAGACCTTGCAAAAATACACTAATAGGAACGTGTTTGTGTTATAACATGTACGTGTTCCGTAAAATTAGGAACGATTTTTCATTATAATTCCTATGCATTCCTTAAAATTAGAAATTCATAAGTTTTCTTTAAAAATAGGAACATGTATATGTGTTATAACATATACACATTATAGCTGTGTATGTGTTTTTATGCGTACACATTTTTGCATGTATGTAATTTTATGTGAATGAATTCCTCGATTTATTCAAAAAAACCACATGCTACTAGGCCTAAAACAATTTTGGTTTCCCAACCCTAAGTTATGGAAATATTAATACATAGAAGCCCATGTGCTTTGGAATGAAAAGACATAAATCTATCTTCTGCCATTATAAATCCTACAAACACAATAAAGGCCTTTCTTAAAAATATGCCTATAATGTCAAGCCAATTTTATTATGTATACTTTAAAAATAAATTTGTTCCTAGAAGGCCTCACCCCAAAAGCTATACCTTAGGGTATGTAACTCTCATTGAGAACAACATGGTCATGATCACCAAGGAAGTTTCATCTAGAGAGTGGCAAGAGAACCTGTCGAGGAAAAGATCTTCAGAAGTGGATTGTATGCATCGGGTAGCCACCTCGTGTTCTTAAAAATCATTGAGTTAGTTTTTTCATGCTTCCAACACTATGAACTAGACACCCGAATAATAAGAGATGATGATGGTTTGTTCATAGAAGGCCTCACCCCAAAAGCTATATCTTAGGGTATGTAAATCCTCATTGAGAACATTATGGTCATGATCACCAAGGAATTTTCATCTAGAGAGTGGACCAAGAATTTTTCCTATATTCAAGGCCTCAATCTCAGCTCCTGGTTGAAGTAAGGGATAAATCCCTCTCATGTGCCAAAGAGTCTTTCCCGCAATGAATTTCATGAGGGGTTCTCTGATGCCATCATTCTCCTAAGCAGAGTAATGGGAGAAGAGAAAAAAAGATATTTTCATGACTGGATGACACTCTTCATTCTCACAATCCTCTAAGGAAAACATATGATTGATTGGGGGCAGCTCATCAACAACTACTAGCATCACCAATTGCTCCAAGTTCTTGTTTCCAAGAATTTCTTCATGACTTTGTACCTGGTTTATGCCTTGGCAAACACAATACCATTTAGGGCATGATACCTACTCAAAATGTTTCCCAAATGGCTCCTACATTCGAGAAATATACGCACTTCGTCTTAAAGGAGAGTAATCAACACTTTTCCAAGGTGAATGATACATTCACATTGTACGTTTTTAAGATGTTGGAGGGAAACCCGCATTTGAGGATGTATTCACAAGTTGTTGCCCTAGTCAAGAGGTATGGATCATACTTGATTTAATTTTCAACATTCTCCTATATCAGAGTATTGGGCTTTGAAATTTCCCCATGAAGGTTTCCTCACTACCCAAGTGACATGATAATGTTGATTGAATTGTGTAGACATCTGGTACACATCAATGGTAAGTTGAGGAACCGGAGGAATAAGTTGATTTCTTTCCCTATCTCTCTATGGGTTTTCACTTGAAATTTTTCTCATGATGTTGCGAACATGGAAGCTTCCCTTGCCCCTATTAATATACACTCATACACCCCAAGGGTATATTTTTACATTTGGAGTGATCCCGATACCTTTCACCTCCCTTATTTGTGTCACAACCCACACATGGAAGACTATTGGAAAACTATATTGAATATTTTGAGTTCCGAGAGCGGGATCACAAAATAAATGAGGAAGTTCAAATTTGAGTGGTATGAAAATGGTGTCCAGGAAAATGGCTTAAAAAAATTTGATTTAGAGTACCCTGTAATGAAATCTTCTCCTCTCTCTCAAGTGGTTTGGAGTGTTCCTAAGTCCAAGGACATCAAGGAACACATGGATGAAGTGATCAAAACATCCAAAGAATGGTTTAGGAGAAAGAGGGATGCCCTCATATCATCAGGAAATTTTTCGTCCCTCCATAGACAGACATCCTACCATTCCTCCTCTAAGGACAAGGACAAAGATCCCAGCTCAACTCATTCATGATTCAGGAGAAATATCAAAGAGGAAACTAGAGGAACCAGAGGCCCCTTGCTATAGGAGACTAAATAAGAAAGAAAAAATGGTGAGAGAACCTGTAGTAGATCTATAACAAGGGGAAATTGACCAAGCCTACCTTTATGCCCCAACACAATCTCCAAGTCTCTCATCTCCTACTACTACATTGTCCCCACCTACATAGGATATCCCTTCCAATTTGGATTAAGAGGTTGTGATTTTTTCAAGTGTTGAGCTGGAAACTAATGAGATATTTTATTAGGCATAGGAGATGATCACAATAGAATATCGCATGGTGCAACAGGTGACCATTCCTGATTTCTCGGCTATCACCTTGATGGTTAAACAAAAGAAAGGAAGATTGGCTCAAGAATTTTCTCAATTTTGCAGTGGTGCCTCAGGGAACCAATATGTATCGGTGGTAAAACCGAAGGTCATCAATCCCATTGAGGAAATGAACTCGACTAATTATGAGATGAGAACAATTCCCCTGGGCCTGGAAATGCATGAGGGTAGCGTTCACTTGTTTCAAGATTCTTCTATTTGCCTAGTTGCGAGAATTAAAGAATAAAAGGAGAATCTAAATCAAGTGGAATACCACATCTGAACCCTCACTTCATATGTACAAGTGATCCGAGACCCAAATGTTTTTAATTCTCTCCCAGTTGAAGAAGTTACTCTAATAAGTAGTTTTGACCTTAATTCCATCAAGAAAATGCAAGGATTCACCATGCAGGGCAAGACAAATGAGAAGTGGGTGAGTATGATCCTTAATAAAGGGAAGGTGTTTCTACTTAAAATGTTGACATTGTTTAAGTACATGGATTTCATGTCCATGAAGATAATCAAGACATAGGAAACAATTCATGTAGAGAAATATCACTAGGATCAGGTATACCCTTCCCCTCTTGATAGCCAAAGGTGTTTTCTTTTCGGCATCAGATGACTTGTCTCAAGTTTGGGCCCAAGTCTCAGTTTCTTGTTAAGAAATGATGAAACATGCTATTGAAGAGCTTGATTCATATGAGGAGGAGGTTGGAAAAATTCAAAATGATGTCAATGTTCAGGTACAGAAGATTGGAGTGTCCTCCGTGAATGAAGATACTTCAATAGATGATATATTGAAATATTTCCAACATCGAAAGAGATCACGGCGGTCATTTCCAACACCGAAAGAGATCACCAAGCTTGGTACTTAGAGTTCAATAACATCAACTCCCTCATAGAGAACTGGACCATATCATTGAGATTTGTTCATATTCCTCAAGCTGAAAAAGTGGCACTTGCAGCGGTAAGGTTCAACAAACAATTCAAAAGAATTGAGATTTCACCTATGGAACTTTCTAGGAGTCCGTCATTGGCGGAATCTTCATCAGAGTATCTCTCTCTTCATATTCTAATTATTTGTTAGGGGTTTGCACTTTTTTATCTTATTCACTTTCGTCTTATTCATTAATGTGACTATAGTCTAAAAATGCAATAAGTCACCCTTATTTTATAACATGGGACTTAATGTTCTTTCCTAGTAATACCAAGAGTCACAAGTGGAAAAGGCAAGTGAAAAAACACATGGGGATAGGTGAAGATTCATTTCTTAGTCTATATAACTTAATGACACCCTCATTCTTAAGGTTTGTCAATTTTTTAGACTCAAGAGAAATATCTATTTTAAAAAGGCAAAAGACATAGCATTCTTCCATTCTCATTATCTGTTTTTATTCCATTCTCTAGCATTGTACAACTTGTGAAGATTTCAATAAAGAAAGGAGTTTCTTATTTTCATGATGTATGAATGTGTGCAACTTTATGTGCATGGTTTCCTCTCATCGTTGATGTTATAAACATATTTGTTTCTTTCCTATAAGTTGTGTATATGATACTTCTTGTTATCTTTGGGAAGAATATGGGTTTTTAATTGCAAAGATAATCTCCCCCTCTTAATTCCTCACTCCCTTTTTCCCATCATCCAACAAATTTCTCCCTTACAATCCATTGTAATAATTTTCCACGGGTACAGTGGAGTGAGCCAGTTGGATCCCTGACCTCTTGGCCATCAACATATTTCCCTTTTAATTCACTCACGATAAATGGATTTGCACCATTCAGTAGAGGGACCTAGAGTCCCATAATGTTGGAAAGATACACAAATTTTTCTACCTAAAAATTTTCTTGTTAACATTGGTCTTACACTTCCTATGCTTTTGAATACCTAAGATTTCAAATTCCCCTTGAAGTGAATTTGATATTTTGGTGATTCTTCTAGTTTCAATTGTAAACGTTTAATCATCCCTCCTGGCACCAAAAATATTAATATCCACAAGTGACACACACCTATATCCTCTGTAGTACCAAGCTTGTTGAGGCTACATGGAAAATCAATGCACTCACAAGTGTAAGAAACCTAGAATTATTCTTGTGCAAATGGGTGGGACAATGCCTCTCTTGAAAGGATATAAGTGTAAAATTGTTTCACAATGGATTGAGGATGGGTCTCCCAAAGTAAATCTCACCAGGTCTTGATGTCTAAAATGATTTTTGGGAATAAATCAATAGGTATGATGTTATTCATTTGATGTTGAGGGTGTTTATTAGTTAGTACCTATTAGGAAATTATCGCTTGGTAATTACTCACAAGGATTAGTTTTTAGGACTCTAAAAGTAAAAATATATATATTAGAATAACTTTCATAGCCTATTCAATGCACACAACTACATACATATATTTAGCTATGAACACTTACAATCACTTTAGTTTAAACATTATAGACTAATTACAAGTTTTCCTACACTAATCTACTCTAATGGAGGTATAAAATCTTTCAAAATATGATCACAGTAGGGAGAGAAAAATAATTTGAAGACTACAATGCAATCTCCAATTCATTTGAACTCCAAGAATCAATAACAATACATGTGCTTAGACCATTATGCTTGATCAAGAAATAAGAAAGTACAAGAGTCTGAGGGAATCAACCATTAAACCAAAGAGGAACACAATGTCAATGGACGTAAAGGATAAGTGATTTAACTTATATAGTTGTTTAATTGAAAGCTATTATAAGAAATTAACATAAAGGGAATCCTCTAATATTCAGTTGAATTTAATCATTGCTAGCTTAGGTAAAAAATTGGAAAGCAAAGTGAGATAAGGAAATGTATAAAAAATATCATAAGATTCTCTATTCAAAATTCAATGACCTTTACAAATTCTTCCAATTAGGTATTTATGGTCAAAACCAAGTTAAACAATATTTACCAGCATTGATGGTTGCAACCTACTACAGATCCCATATTTAACAAATTGAATGTTGAGTGTGTGACCTAGAAGTGTCTATGTCATGTCCTTTCTTGGAGATTAGTAGAATTGAATACTTAACCCATTCTTCCTCTCTGTGGGTTTAAGGAAAAAATCAGGGGAAAGACTTGGATGACATTTTCTAATATATATTTTCTTATTATCATGTATTCCTATTGGGAATCCAAGTGCTACAATATACGAACTCGTTTAATTAGAATATAAATTTTTTTAAGCATGTAGGCTGCAAATACTAATTAGATAATTAAAATGTACTTATTATAAGGTCAGCCATCATTTGATTTATCACCCCTTATTGTTATAAAAATAGATCGTTTGGAAATTTTATGGATATGTTGAATCTTATTATTTCTTTTAGGTAAAGGTGGTACCTTTCTTCTCTCTCTTCAAGGATAAAAACCCTTGTTTGAGACCACTTCAAGGATGAAAATGTTGAGATTATGGAGTTGAATTTCTTCACAAAGGATTTTATTTACAACTTGTAGGTTTACACAGTAACTAACATCAGTTGGTTGACCAGCGTCAGTCACCTAGAAAACCATCTGGCATTAGTTGAGATAAACCAACATCAGTTGGGGTAAGTGGCATCGGTTACCTATGCGTAATTTTTTATATTTAAGTCATGGGAATTAGATCTAATCTTTGTTATAAAGTTGATCTAATGGTTGTAAATGAATGGTTAAAGTGCCCTAAGTTTGTATAAGCTTATATAAGCTAAGAAACTAGGGTTAGAGGTTAAGAATCAAGATGATTGAGAGAATTATAAGAAGGAATTCTTGGTGAGAGCTTAGAGAATCTTGTGAGAGGAAAATCAATGTACATCATGTAAGGTGTGGAAAATTTTAGATCTTCAATTGTACAACCTCTGGAATAATATATTGGTTTTTTCTTGGTGGACGTAGCCCACACTGGGTGAACCACGTTATGTCTTGTGCATTTTATTTTGTTGATTATTTCCATGTTTATTACTTTTTTGCTTTAATCTGATATATATCTGTACAATTGGTTTGGTCTAACCCCAAAAACTGGTATCATAGCTTCTTTTGAGGGTTATGTGTGTTGACATATTTATTCACATGGATTTATGATTGAGTGGGAGCACAACAATGGCAGAATATAGTAAATACAAAGTAGAGAAATTAGAAGGCCATAATTACCACTATGGAAGATGCACGCGGAGAATTATTTGTATAATAGAGTTCTATATTTACCGTTGGATGAGAAGGCAAGGCCTGTAAAGATGACTGATGAAGAATGGAATATTCTTGAAAGAGAGGCTCTTGGATCTATAATATTGAGTCTGGCAGAATCTATGGCTTTGAATATAATAGAAGCACCAACCACGATAGAATTAATAAAATCTTTGGCTAATTTATATGAAAAACCAAGTGCATCGAATAAAGTTTATTTGATGAAGAAATTATTTAATTCTAAAATGCCAGAAGGTGGATTTGTGTCTAATAATTTGAATGATTTATGTTCTATTATAAATAAATTAAAATCGGTTAATATCCCTTTTGAGGATGAAGTGAAAGCATTGTTATTCTTGTGTTCTTTGCCAGATAGTTGGGATAATTTGGTAATGGTTATTAGCAATACAATATTTGCTACTAATATTTTGAAGTTTGATGATGTGATTGGTATAATTCTAAATGACTAAATACGTAAGAAAATTTCAGGAGATTCATCATCTGCGAATGCTTTGAATGTAAAAATAAGAGGAAGGAAAAAGGAGAGATTTAAGAGCAAGAGTAATGGGAAATCAAAGTATAAGAGTGGCATATCTAAATCTAGAGGTAGAGGAATAACTTGTTGGAATTGTGGAAATAAAGGACATGTAAAGAAGGATTAATGGTTCAAGGAAAAACAAAGAGAATGTACCAGAGAAAGGTAAAGAGGAAAATGTAACATCATAGGTAATGCAAGATGCCCTTATTTTGTCCTTGGATAATAAAATTGAATCATGGGTTTTAGATTCAATAGCTTCTTTCCATACTGCCCCTAATAAGGGTTATTTCATAAATTATGTCTGGGGTAATTTTAGGCATGTTTATTTAGGAGATGATAAACCATGTATTATTACTAGTAAAGGTGAAGTTCATATTAAATTTCAGAATGGAAATACATGGATATTGAAAGATGTGAGGCATGTGTCAAGCCTCAGGAGAAATCTTATTTCTGCAGGAAAATTAGGTGAAGATGGATGCATGGTTACATTCACAACCAATTATTGGAAATTTTTTAAGGGAGTTCTTGTTGTAGCAAGAGGAAAGAAGGTAGGAACACTATATTTGTCTACATGTATTACTGATTCTTTTTCTGTGTTGTCTACATGTATTACTGATTCTTTTTCTGTGTTGTCTACTTCAGATTAAGATGCAAGCATGTTGGATAATCAGCTAGGCCATATGAGTAAGAAGCAAATGCAGATATTAAAGGCAAAGGGTAAGTTATCATATTTGAAAGATGTAGATATTGATTTATGTGAGCATTGTATCTTTGGAAGGAAAAAGAGAGTGATATTTCTCAAAGTTGGGGCAACAAAGAAGGAGTATAAATTAGATCTTGTGAACTCAAATGTGTGGAGACCAGCCCAGGTAGCTTCTCGTGGAAGATCCCAATACTATGTGATTTTCATTGATGATGCCACAAGAAAGGTATGGGTTTATCGTATTAAAAATAAATATGATTTTTTTGAAACATTTAAAAGATGAAAATCCCTTGCAGAAAACTAAACTAATTTACAGTTGCAGTGCCTTAGATATGAAAATGGTGGTGATTGTTGCAACAACATTTTTAATGATTATTGTTTAGTGAATGGAATATATAGAGAAAGAACGGTTACTATAACTCCATAGGAGAATGGAGTGGTAGAAAGAATGAAAAGAAATATTATGGAACGTGCTACAAGCATGAGGATACATGTTGGATTACCTTTGCAGTTTGGGGCATAAGTAGTAGATACAGTGGCATATTTGATCAACCACAACCCCTCAAGTGCACTGGATGGTGAAATACCATAAGAAGCATCGACTGGAAAAGAGGTAGATCTTTATTTTATTAGATTATTTGGTTCAGAAGCTTTTGTGCATGTTAATAAAGAAAATAGGAAGAAGTTAGATGCTAAATCCAAGAGATGCACATTCATTGATTATGGTTCTGGTGATTTTAGATTCCAGTTTTAGGATTTAGAAGATGCTAATATTGTTAGAAGTAGTAACATTGATTGGAATGAAAAGAGAATGTACAAGGATCAAATTGTAGTACCCAAGAATGAACTGGGTGAAGAATTTGTTGAGAAAAGTGCGTTCTCGGATTTAAAACAAAAAGCCATAGACACCGGCATCAGTAAGGGTGACCGGTGTCGGCTAGAGCATGACTAACGTCGATTAGGTGAACCGACATCGGTTACAGGTGGCCGGAATTGGTCATTGTTAGATTTGGACATGAATGTCCAGGAGGTCCATAATGAGCCTTGGGCACCCCAATTTCTGTAAGAAGGTCTCAAAGAGTAAGTAAATGTCCAGAAATATTTAATCCTTCATTATTTTATATTTTATTAAATTTGATAGTTGTGAACTGGAAATTTTTGGAGAAGCAATGCAACAAAATACCCACATTGAGTAGGAGCATGGCATGGATGAGGAGATGGATTCCTTAAATCACAAACAAACATGAGATTTGATCAAGTTTCCAATAGGTAAGAGAACATTGCAGAACAAAGTGGGTTTACACGATAAGGAGGAAGAAGGTAGACATGAAAGATACAAATCAAGGCTTGTGGTAAAAGGATTTGCACAGAAACCAAGTATGTGAAAAAAGGATTTGGTGAGATATTTTCTCATGTTGTTAAAATGACTTCCATCTGTATTGTTTTGAGTTTAGTTACAGTAGAATATTTGCATTTAGAATAACTTGATGTTAAGATGGCTTTCCTTCATGGTAATTTAGAGGAGGAGATCTATATGAATCAACCATTTGGTTATGAAGTCAAGGGTAAGGAGAAACATGTGTGCAAGTTGAAAAAGAGCTTATATGGGAAAGACAATGGTGTATGAGGTTTGACAATTTTATACATGATCATGGTTATATGAGATGTGGATCTAACCATTGTATTATTTCAAGAAGCTTGAAAATGGGAGCTATGTTATTTTGTTACTGTATGTGGATAATATGCTTATTGCAAGATCTAGTCTGCAAGACATTGGTGAGTTTAAAGAAAAATTAGCTCACACATTTAAAATGAAGGATTTGGGAGCTACAAAGAAAATCCTTGGCATGCAAATTCACAAATACAGGAAGAACAGGAAATTGTATTTGTCTCAGGAAGATTATATCAATAAGGTGTTGAAAATATTTAAAATACAAGATGCAAAACATGTAGGTACACCTATGGATGGACACTTTAAATTGAGAAAATATAATTTTCCTACATCACATGGGTAGGTCGAGTACATGGCACGATTTCCATATGCTTCAGCAATTGGAAGTCTTATGTATGATATTATTTGTACCAGACCAGCCATTGCACATGCAGTGGGAGTTGTGAGTAGATTTATGGCTAATCCAGGTAAAGAGCGTTGAAAAGAATCCTAATAGATTCTCGGGTATTTGATAGGGACATCTAACATGTAGTTATGTTATAGAGGGTTAGATACTAATTTACGGGGCTATGTTGATTCATATATGGCTGCATATTTAAATGGTAGGAGAAGAACCACTAGATATGTATTCACAGTAGGTAGAATGGTAGTTAGTTGGATTTTAAGCTTGCTGAAGGTTGTGGCCTTGTCTACTACAGTGACAGAGTATGTTGTAGCTATAGAGGCTAGCAAAGAGATGATATGGATAAGCAGGTTCATAGAAGAGTTGGGAAATGAGTAAGAGGATTACAAATTGTACAGTGATAGTAAAAGTGTAATTAATTTGGCAAAGAACAAAACATATTGAGTTGAGATATCACTTCATATAGCAAGTGTTGGAGGATGGGAAGATAAAGTTAGAGAAAATTCATACAAATAAGAACCCTACGGATATGCTAATGAAGCCTTTGGAAAAGGAGAAGTTGGAGCTACACTCCACTTCTGTTGGTCTTCGAGTTTGAGACTTGAAGAGGAATAAACAAATCCAGGAGAGGAACCAAGGATTAAGTTGTGCGGTATAGTGCAGTAATTTATTTCCAAGTGGGAGATTGTTGAGATTATGGAGTTGAATTGCTTCACAAAGGATATTATTTACAACTTGCAGGTTTACACAGTAACCAACATCGGTCAGCTGACCAGTGTTGGTCACCTAGCAGACCAACCAGCATCGGTTGAGACAAACAGACATCGGTTGGGGTAACCGGCATCGATTACACGTGTGTGATTATTTATATTTAAGTCACGAGAATTATATCTAATCTTTGTTATAAATTTTATTTAATGGTTGTAAATGAATGGATAAATTTCCCTAAGTTTATATAGGTTGTTAGGTTGTGTTCATGTCTGAAAATGTTGAAGACTGTACACTAAGAGTATTGTACACTTTCTACAGTTGTCTCGTCAAGAAACTTGTTTTTCTCATATAGGCGGGATTTTTCACCCACATGTTTATGGGATGGTTTTGGACCATGGTTTTGACACCCATGGTTCTGTAAAAATCCTAAAGCAGTTGTCAACTTATGTGGTTTTGTGCGTATGGTAGGTTTTATGTAACATTGCAGATGTGTCTGAATTAAGGTGTGAATTCTAAAGATTTTGTTGAGCATAGCTTTAAACAGATCTAGGTATTGTATTGACAGAGTGGTGGCTTGTAATAAAATCCAAGCAAGTGATTCTTGGTGGACATAGCCCAAATTGGTTGAACCATGTTAAATACGGTCTCTTTGTGTTGTGTTATTTTTATTCTGCACTTTTATTTGAGATTTGTAGTATTTTCAGCATATTAGTTTCTATTGTTGCGATTCTATGAGGGATTTTTCCATATATTTTATCGCTTATTTCCTAATAATTGGTATCAGAGTCTAGTTTAGTTTGCTAAAGTGTTGAATCGCAGGGAAAGTTTTAGCTTGAGTGGGAGCTATGACAGATGATGGAAGATCAAGGGTTGATAAATTCAATAGGAAAAATTTCAATCTTTGGAAGATGCAGATGGAAGATTACCTTTATAAAAAGGATCTTTATATTCCACCATCTGAGAAGATAAACAAACCCTTGAGCATGATGGATGTGGGATGGGATTTACTGGATAGGAAGGCACTTGGGACAATCTGGATGTGTCTTGCATCTTTGGTATTATTTAACGTTTCAAAGAAAAAGACTACAAAAGAACCAATGGATGCATTAGGGAAGTTGTATGAAAAACCCTCTACCTCTAACAAGATATTTTTAATGGAAAAGTTGTTTAATATGAAAATGTCTAAGAATGGTTCAATATCAAATAATTTAAATGATTTTAATACGGTTGTAAATATGCTAGCTTTGATTACAATATAATTTCATGAAGAACTTAGGGCTTTATTAATTTTGTGCTCTTTACCCGAGAGTTGGAATAGCCTGGTAATGTCGGTAAGCAACGTGGTTCCAACTAACTCAAAGTTGAAGTTTAAGGATGTTGTAGGGGTGATTCTAAGCGAGGAAATGTGAAGAAAAATCTCTGGGGAATTTTCTACTTCAGGGAATGCTTTGATAGTGGAAACAAGAGGGAGACAGAAGAATAGAGGAAGCCATGGAAAACCGAAGGATCGGGCAAGATCAAAATCTAAAAGCAAGATAGTATGTTGGCACTATGGAAAGTTTGGGCATGCAAAGAAGGACTGTTGGGAGCTTCGGGACAAGAAAAAACAACAGGAAGAAAACAAGGAGGCAAATGTGGAAATGAGTAATGTATGTCAGGATGCTTTGATTCTTTCTTTGAACAATATTATTGAATCTTGATTTTTATATTTGGGGGCTTCTTTCCATGCTACTCCACATAGGCATTATTTTGTTGATTATGTTCAAGGAGATTTTGGGAATGTTTTTCTTGGAGATGATGAGCCTTACAACATAGTTGGAAAAAAAAATTCAGGTTAAGATGCAGAATGGGAATACTTGGATATTGAAGGATGTCATACATGTGCCTACATTAAGACAAAATTTGATATCGGCAGGGCAGTTGCGAAGTGATGGTTGTATTGTGATATTTATAGTGGACTCTTGGAAGGTTACCAAGGGTGCTCTTTTGGTGGCAAGAGGTAAGAAGGTTAGAACCTTGTATTTAACCACTTATAGGACTAATGTTTGTAATCTTGTGGATTCAGAAGTAAATACAACATTGTGGCACTATAGGCTCGGTCATATGAGCCATAAGGGAATGGATATCATAAAGAAGGATTTTCCTGGATATACAGAAATAGGTTTGGAGTTCTGTGAGGACTGCATATATGGGAAACAAAAGTGAGTAATATTTCTCAAGGTTGGACCTACAAAGTAAGAGAGTAAGTTAGAGTTGGTGCATCCTGATGTGTGGGGGTCGGATCAGGTATCACCTCTTGTGGGTTCAAGTTATTATGTTACTTTTATTGATGATGCAACAAGGAAAGTTTGGGTTTATTTTATTAGAAACAAATTTTATGTATTTGACACTTTTATTAAATGGAAAGCCTTGGTAGAGAATGAAACATGTCTTAAGCTAAAATGTCTCAGGTCAGATAATGGAGGGGAGTATTGTAGAAATGAATTTGATGATTATTGTTGTAAGAATGGAATCCATAGGAAAAATACGGTTTCAAGAACTCCGTGGTAGAATGGGGTGTCAGAAAAGATGAACAGAAAAATAATGGAACGTGCTAGGAGCATGAGGTTACATGCAGGACTACCTCTTTCTTTTTGGGCAGAAGCAGTGAGCACAACTGTGTACTTGATAAATAGAAGACCCTCAAGTTCCTTGGATGAAGGCATACCTGAGGAGGCTTGGTATGGTAAGAAAGTTGATTATTCATCTCTTATAGTCTTTGGATGTGAGGTGTTTATCCTTATAGACAAGGATGATAGGACCAAGCTAGAGGCTAAATTAGAAAAATGTACGTTCATTGGTTATGATGGTGATGACTTTGGATATAAATTTTGGAGTATTAAGGACAAGAAAATCATTCGATCCAGGGATGTGGTATTTAATGAGAAATTCATGTATAAGCAGTAATTGCAAGAAAATAGGGAAGAATCCAAGAAAGAATATGCAGTGGTAGAGGATCTTTCAGATGGGAAAGTGACACATGAATCAGTTCAGGAACCTCCTCAACAAGAACTCCAAATTCCTATATTGAGGAGGTATTTAAGGGTAAGAAGAGAACCTGAATGTTTTTTCCTTCTCTTTATTATTTATTACTCACTGATAGTGGAGAGCCAGAGAGCTTTGATGAAGCAATGCAGGTAGATGCTAGGAAGAAGTGGGAGCAAGCCATGGATGAGGAGCATCAGGATCTCATGGAGAACCAAACATGGGATTTTTTGAAGCTACCTGAAGGAAAAATATCATTACAGAACAAGTGGGTGTATATATTCAAAGAGGAAGAATGAGGCAAGAAAAGATACAAGGCCCGGTTAGTGGTCAAGGGTTTTGCACAGAAAAAATGTATAGATTTTGATGAGATTTTTTCTCATGTAGTAAAAATGACTTCTATTAGAACTATTCTTGGAATAGTTGCAACAGAAGACTTGCACTTAGAGAAGCTTGATGTAAAGACTGTGTTTCTCCATGGTGATTTAGAGGAGGATCTATATATGCAGCAACTAGAGGGCTATGAGTTCAAAGGTAAAGAGGAGATGGTGTGTGTTGTCCACTCAAAATTTCCCCTGCTCTTGAGAAGTGAATTTTAAAAAAAAATTGAGTTTAAGTGTCTTTTCTGTCGAGCTGGTGGTGTGAAAAAAGTAATGAAATTGAAAAAATCTATGTTTTGGGTCATTTTGTATGTATTTCGGGCCTGTAGGACATTTTTGTCCCATGTGTCCCAAGTTCCGAAGTGCGCTCTGTTCCCCGATCGGCCGAAATCCATGAAGTTGTCCCATTTTCGGGCCCGTCGGAGCTTTTCGTCCCGATTGTCCCAAGTTCAAGATTGCGCTCTATTCCCTGATCAGCCGAAATCCCCAAAGTTGTTCCATTTTCGGGCCTGTCGGAGCTTTTCGTCCCAAGTGTCCCAAACTTTTCGTGCGAGCTGTTCAACTTTCGGCCGAAACACCCGAACCGTGGTACTTCGCTCTTTCATGTTCCAAGTGTCCCAAAATTTTCGTGCGAGTTGTTCACATTTTCGCCGAACCGGCCCGAGTTCGCGTCCTTCGGAAATTTTTGTCCAAAGTTAAAAAGTGCAGTTGTTCCAATTTCGGCCGACACACCCGAGTCGCGTACTTCGAACTTTTGTCCCAAATGTCCAAGTCAGATTGTGTAAATTGTTCCGTTTTCGGCCGATTCGCCCGAACCGCGTCCTTCGGCGTTTTCGTCCCAGATGTCCCAAAATGCATTTGTGCGTCTTCTCCCTGCTTCGCCCAAATCGGCCGAGCCCGTGTTTCGCGCATTCGCCGTCTCACATGTCCCAAGCGAACCAAATGCCATTCATACTAGTTTTTTCCCGCTTCTAACCTAACCGATATATGTTGTTTTTTCAAACTGATAGATATGAATTTAATGCGCACTGATCACCCTTCTCTCTCCTCAATGGCTATATATAGAGCAAGCACCTTTGCAATTCTTACATTATTTCCATGCTATACCCTTTGCCTTGAACCCTTGCAACCTAATTCCCTGCGCGTGTATCCTTTTCTCTGTAATTCCTCCCCGAATTTAGGTTGCGGCTCTGATATTATAAATATAAAGACCAAAATTCCAAGGACAGCAGATGAGACATTTTACTGGCAAGTAAGTTTTCAATGATGGCAAAGGACCAATCTGTCAAAGTCCTAGTCTACAGTGTGGAGTAGAAGAATCAAAGTCCTGGAGGAGGCTTTGGAGAACTAAAGAACAGTTGGCAGAAGGGTAAAGGTTTTTCAAGACGCTGGTCATCTCTGCTTTCCAAGACAACGCTGTCATCTTTAGGATGAGACTTCTGAGACATAGCTGAGGCGTTAAAGAATTTTAGGCAGCGGATTCTGAAGTCAGTGGGTCCCTCCTAGTGACTGGCCACCTGTCTTCTTCTCCTCATTCTTTTCTCTTCTTCCATTTCTTTTTCCGTTTTCTTTGTAATGAGTTGATGGTACTGCGTGGCAGTTCTTAAACTATTCTTTAGTTAAAAGAAACGGTTATGAAGAGTAATTGATTTGTAAGCTATATAATGGCCTTCTTCACGCCATTCCAAAAAAAAAGGAGGAAGAGAACCTTGGCATATTTTCTGAAAGTGTAAATAGATCATAAAGAAATCAATACAGAAGGACTTTCCATTCTTTGTCTATCTGATCTCTGTTATTCCTAAGCTTTGAAGATCATTTGTCTCAAGTTTATTAGTCTTGCCGATTGCATACTCTTCGACTTTGCAAGCACGGTGATCTTGTATAACCAAGAAGGAACCTTTGTGTCCTTGATTAATGAATCTGTGTTATGTTAAGAAACTTTGTGTTCTAGCAGATGTTATTACAGAACTTTGTGTCTTTGAATTCCATCTTATTTATCCGACACGAATGATCTTGTTCTAAATTCACTGTAACTTTGCATACATAAAGAATTATTCTGTTATCTATAATTTGGCATGTTGCCCTTTCTGCTCTTTCTCGTCTTCCCATTCCTCTGTCCTTTGTACTTGAACATCCTCATTGAAAACACTTTCGTAATATCCAGTTCAACGAGAAAATAATGTGTTGTACATTTGTAAATAAGTTCGTTTCTGAATAAGGAACCTCTCCCATTAAAGAGGAGGGACTTCTTGTCCCTGACTGTTGCTCTTCTTAAAAGTCCTATTTGACGACCAACAGTGTGCAAACTGAAGAAGAACTTTTATGGCTTAAAACAAGCTCCATGTCAATGGTATAAGAAATTTTATAGCTTCGTGATGGAGTAAGGTTATATAAGATGCCATTCTGACCATTTTGTGTATACAAATAAATTTAAGGATGGAAATTATATTATCTTGTGTCTATATGTAAATGACATGTTGGTTGTAGGTAAAAATGTGCAAGAAATAAAAGGACTCAAGAAACAACTAAGTGACTCATTTACTATGAAGGATTTGGGGCTAGCCAAACAATTCCTTAGTATGAGGATATCTTGGGATAGAATGGAACAAAAGCTTACTTTATCTCATGAAGGTTACATTAATAATTTCTTTGAGAGGTTTAATGTGCAAGATGTTAAACCAGTTGGGACTCCTTTGGCAGGCAATTTCAAGTTATCAAAGGAGCAGTGTCCCAAGACAAAGTAGGAGAGAAACCAAATGTCCAAGGTACCTTACTCATCAGCGATTGGTATTTTGATGTATGCCATGGTGTGCACTAAGCCTTATATTTCCCATGCAGTGGGAGTGGTGAGCAGATTTATGAGTGATCCAAGTAGAGATCACTGACAGACAGTAGAGTGGATCCTTCAATATTTGAGAGGGACCATGGGGATAGTTTTATGTTACAGTGGATCAGACACCACTTTTTTTGGTTATGTAAATTCATATATGGTTGTAGATGTAGACAACAGGAGGAGCATGACAGCTTATATTTACACTGTAGGTGGGACAACATTGAGCTAGATTTCACAACTACAGAAGTTGGTGGCATTATCAACCATGGAGGCTGAGTATGTTGCTACCACAAAATCAAGTAAAGAGATGATTTTGCTAAAAAAAATTCTTAAGGAGTTGGTACATAAGAAGGAGGAAGGGAAGTTGCATATTGATAGTAAGAGTGTTATACACCTAGCTCAAAACTCTTCTTTCCACACTAGGATGAAGCATATATAGCTTAGGTAGCATTTGATCAGGAAAAATTTGGAGGAAGAGAAGTTGAAGCTGTAGAAGATTCATACCAGTTAGAATCCTATAGACATGATGACCAAGGTGGTCACAAGGGAAAAACTGAAGTTGTGTTCATCTTTGGTTGGTCTTCATGGAAATTAGTAACGGGTTGAGAATCTTGCTTAGATGAAAACTAGTCTTCAAGTGGGAGATTGTTAGGTTGTGGAGCTTGTTTTCATGTGTGAAAATGTTGAAGATTGTACACTAAGAGTACTATACACTTTCCACAATTAACTCACCACGATTCTGGGTCGGGCTCGGCCGGGCCCTGAGCGAGGGTCCAGGGACGGTAGCCCCCGAGAAAAAAACATGGACCTCGAAAAATATGCCTGATATACCGGGAAACATGTTTTTTCTCATATGGGCGGCATTTTTTACCCATAGGTTTATGGGATGGTTTTGGCCCATGGTTTTGATACCCACTGTTTGTAAAATTTCTAAAGTAGTTGTCTATTTATGTGGTTTTGTGCATATGGTAGGTTTTATGTAACATTGCAGATGTGTTTGAATTCGGGTGTGAATTTTATAGATTTTGTTGACCATAGATCCAAACAAATCTAGGTATTGTATTGAGAGAGCGGTGGCTTGTGATAAAATTTGAGCAAGTGATTCTTGGTGGATGTAGCCCAAATTGGGTGAACCACGTTAACTACTATCTCTTTGCGTTGTGTTATTTTTACTCTGCACTTTTATTTGAGATTTGTAATATTTTCTGCATATTACTATTACGATTATATGAGGGATTGTTTCGTATATTTTATTCCTTATTTCCTAACATAGGCTTATATAAGCTAAGAAAATAGGGTTAGAGGTTAAGAATCAAGAATATTGAGAGAATTTTAAGAAGGAATTCTTGGTAAGAGCTTAGAGAATCTTGTGAGAGGAAAAGTATTGTACATTGTGTAAGGTGTGGAAGATTACAGATCTTCAATTGTACAACCTCTAGAATAATATATTTGTTGTTTCCTTGTGGGCGTAGCCCATGCTGGGTGAACCACGTTATATCTTATGTATTTTATTATGTTGGTTATTTCTATGTTTGTTGTTTGTATATTTTAATCTGATATATATCTGTACAACTGGTTTGGTCTAAACCCAACAGAAAACCCTTGATAGTGGAACTTGTCTTAGGGACGAAAACCCTCAGGAAAGTATATTTTTAATTATTGAATATCTCAAGGAATTTGGAGCTAATATATTTCTATCTAGCCCTAGGTGACTTGTATCATGAGCATTTTGAATATGATTTGATGAATGTATGGTATGATTTCATGCATGGATGGACTTATACTAGTTTTTAAAGGTGAAAGAAATCATTTCCTTTCATGTTTGAGCCACTAATTCATTATTTCCAATAGGGGTGAATTTATTATAGGTCAAATTTGGCATGTTTGAGTGGATGTTTGGGAAAGTTGGGTTGATATTTTCATTCTTAATATTTTAAACCCAAAGATCCCAAGTTTCATGAATTTTTGAGCTTCCTAGGTAAAATTTTGAATTTTTAAAGTAACTCTAGAGACAAGGGTTTATAGAAATTCATATCTTCAATTCTAAGGCAATAAAAATCATTTTCCTTCATATTTTTATTATTGGTAATTAATCATAATTTTTTATCTTGATTGGGTATATTTTCCAGTGAGTTTAGGGCATCTGAAAGTGATTGGGAATTCCCAAGACATATTGTTTCCCTAGGAAGGGAAAAATTACAGGTTTCAAGGGACATTACATTGGTATTAGATCATCATCCTCCCATCCCATGAAGCATGGAGAAGAAGTAAAAAAGGATCATGAGAATGCAACGAAGGATACCAGATGCATTAGATAGGCTTACCCTAGCCATCCAAAATTGACAAAAGAGTATCAGGCCCTTTCCTTTGAGGAATTCATGGAAATAGATAACAAGATACTGGGAATTAGCACAAGGCCTAAAAACCAAATCACAGCAAGGATCCACTCAACCATAGAAGGGAAAAACCCTTCCCTCATAAAGAAACAAGTAAAAGATCATGTGGCAGATCTGCTACATGATGGAGAGGATGGTCATCCTTATAAGTAAAAGAAAGAAGAAGATATATCACAATGGTTGGTTACCAAGATGGAGAAGACCTGGAGATTCCTAAAAACCCCAAACACTCTTTTCCAAGTGGAACTCTTGATGGATTCTCTGGAAAACACCAGAAAGACAAAAGGGTTTGAAGAAAAATCATATTTTCAAGGTGTTCAAGAAGTTCAATTTCTAAAGGGTAAGGATAAGACTAAAAACATTTCTCATGAATGCCAAAAAAGGTATAAGTATTTTTTTTTTCTTTCTATCATGCCATTTCAGATTTACGCTCATGGGAAATTTTTTGGAAAATATGACTTTGGGGCAAGTTTGATGCTCCATAACAAATCATGGAAAAGGGGAAATCCTCATGATGCTAAAAATGAAGTAAAATTAGGTTCGCATGGGGTTAATGAAGCTAGCATTCCGAGTAACCTTGTTGAGAGACATACCCATGTAATGAGGGCCTATTTTTATGCTCATGTTAATCTTCAACTCATTGGAAATTTCAAGATAATGACCTATTGTAATCCATTTAATCATCTTCGTAGCAAGGATTTGCTATATCGCCTTCATTATATGTCTTTACAATGTTTTAGACATCATAAAGAATACCCTAACCACTTTGTGAAGATGGAGGATACCAGGTGGGAAGTGAAATATCTCAGTTTACAAAAATGGGGAAGTGAAATTAATAATATTCAGCTTGTTGGATTGTCCCAGACTACATTCACCAAGGAGCCAATCAATGGGGATATCAAAAAATAAAAATCTCAATCTTCTCATCATCCAAATAAAGATGAAATTTCTTTGATGTTTTATGATAATTTATTGGATTTTAATGGTTATATAGTACAACCACATAATGGAGTCAAATCATATTCACTAAGGGCCTATGAGGATGATATTATGCATAAGATAAGGACACCATTAGATTATTTTATGAGTATTGTTCCTAACTCAGAAATTCTGAGTCAAAAGAGGGTTATAGGAAGCTCATGGCATAAGCATTTTTCATTTTTGTTATTTTCCAATATGTCATTTCAGATTTATGGACATCTGGTCTCAAGCATATTGTCTCCTCCTATATCTCTTCCATATTTTTTCCCTCATGGGAAATACACTAAGAAGCAAGTTGGATAAAATTATAGACACGTTGTTTCTTTTATTCAAGGCCAAGATTATCTTGGCATGGGTAGTCTTCGTAATATCACGGTAACTATTTGGATTGAAAGGAAACTTATGAGCAATCATAAAGGGTTTGTTGT
The DNA here is from genome assembly GCA_019776745.2 of Taxus chinensis. Classification (NCBI taxonomy): domain Eukaryota; kingdom Viridiplantae; phylum Streptophyta; class Pinopsida; order Cupressales; family Taxaceae; genus Taxus; species Taxus chinensis. Next base: position 746,423,125 of record CM034152.1, read on the forward strand.
GAATTCTAACCACATGGTGAAGGATCAATGTTTCCGGTTAAGGAAACATTGTTAGGGGATAAGTAACACATGTGGAGACAAGATCGTAGGGAATGGACCAAAGAAGATAATTCCAAGGTTTAAATATGGTAAGAAAATTAGATGTTATTTTCAAGATTGTATGAAACATCTTGCTGTGCTTTTTTGGGACTCAAGTTACTTTCAACATTTCCACTTTTGGATGTATGTGAGAGAATGGATAAGTCATTCACTAAAAATATGGATTCAGTCACATGGGATCTTTGGGGTGTAAGTCATGTCTCTAACACGAATAAGATGAGTTTAGAAAATGTGGGTCATGAACCCCAAATCATTAGGGGAGCTATTTGAGATCTTGTGGCTTTTATTTCCAGCTGGTTCCACATTTTATTTGCAGCCACCAAGTGGATTTTGAAAACAAGGAAGTGGTGCACTTCTAGTGACATTGACAAGGTAAGTGTAACTCTCACAAGATGTTTGTTGGCCACTACAATTCTAAACTTGAGTAATGAAATGCAATACTACAACCAAGATGAGGTGTTTTTTCCAATCTCATTTGTTGGGTTGTGCATATTTTCTTGGGACAGTAATAGAGGGGTAGGTTTGAAGACATTCTTTTTATTTAAAATGGTGTGTAATAGGGTTCACTCAATGAGAACAATTAAGGCTAATGTTCCAACATATTTGGTATTGTTTGGGATGAAATTCTGGGAAAGGTATAGTTTTTATACTTACATACCATCACTCATAAGCTCTTATCCTAGCCAAAATTTGAAGAGATTAATGCGGGGTAGCTTGGAAGCATCTTTTGGAGGCCAAGGTAATCATTATGATAGATGTTGTATTTGTTTATTCATTTTCCACAAACGTTTTGGCTCTCTACCCATTCTTTTGACAAATAGAGAGGAGAATCAAGCCATGAGGTTGAAGGGTTTTCAATATTCTATCATTTTTTATGTGTTTCCAAATATTATAAGAAATATACCAGCCATTATCCTTCTTATTTTAGGGAACGAAATACATGGTTACAATTGTGTTTAGGACAACATGAGGGAAATTAGGAACAACTAATGTTTGGATAGTATTTATGATGCCTTAGGAAGAAAAGAAGAAGAATTTATCATCATATCCATAAAGAAAGAGTGGATGAAGAAGGGGACAAGTTTTTTCTTTAATGATTTTGATTCATGTGGAGGTATATCAACGGAGGAGGAGCTGAGATTTATATGGGGATTTGGGTACTTGTAATTGCTTGGGGACAAGCAATCTTGGGAAGGGGAACCATCATTTCCCCTTTTGGAGATAAGAGGAATTGAATACCTTAACCCATTCTTCCTCCCCATGGGTTTAAGGAAATAATTTGAAAACTTGGATGACATTTTATAATAGTTTTTTTTTCATTATTATCATGTATTCCTATTGGGAATCCAAGTGCTCCAATAGAAGAGCTTATTGAATTAGAATATAAAGTGTTTTGAGCATGTATGATCCAAATACAAATTAGATAATTAAAAGGTACTTATTATAAGGTCGTCCATTATTTAAATTGTAGCACCCCTTATTGATATAAAAGGATGGTTTTTGGCCATTTGATGGATATCTTGAATCTTATTATTTCTTTTGGGTAAAGGTGGTACCTTTCCTCTCTCTCATCAAGGATGAAAAACCCTTGTTTGAGACCACTTCAAGGAAAAAAATACCTTGATATTAGAACTTATCTTGGGGATAAAAACCCTCAAGAAAGGATATTTGGAATTATTAAATATCTCAAGGAATTTGGATCTTATATCTTTCTATCTAGCCCTAGGTGACTTGTATCATGAGCAGGTTGGATATATTTTGATGAATGTATGATATGATTTCTTGCATGGATGGACTTATACTAATTATTAAAGGTGAAATAAATCATTTTCTTACATGTTTTAGCCACTAATTCATTATTTCTAAGAGGGGTGAATTGCTTGTAGTTAATATTTGGCATGTTTGAGTGGATGTTTCAGTAAGTTGAGTTAATATTTACATTCTTTGTATTTTAAACCCCAAGATCCCAAGTTTCATGAATTTTAGAGATTCTTAGGTAAAGTTATGAATTTTTAAAGTAACTCTGCAGATAAGGGTTTATAGAAATTCATATCTTCAATTATAGGGCACTAAAAATCATTTTTCCTTCATATTTTGATTATTGGTAGTTAATCAAAAAATTTGAGCTTGATTGGGCATATTATTCAACAAGTTTAGGGCATCCAAAAGTGTTTGGGAGTTTCCAAAATAGTTTTCTACCCTAGGAAGGGAAAAATTTCATGTTTCTTTGTGCATTTTCAGTCATATCTAACCCTCATAAGTTTGATTACATCCATCTAAAATTAATTTCAGTCATTTCTCATTCAACCATAGTTATTTCCGGAAGTCCCCCAAAAAGTGACATTACAATCTAACATGTTTAATTATTCTCAGTAGTCCCCAAAAAATATTCATTGAATGTTGTTAAGTGGTTAGAATCAGCCTAGATTGATCTAATCTGGTTGATTGCATTCAATGCTTTGTGGTACGCAAGGGAAGCTTGTTCTCAGAAGTCAAGCTTCTATTGATTTTTCCACCTTCCATCTGACATTGTGTGTTCAAATATGTATATTAAATATCCAAGGTCAACAAGTGGGAAAGATCTTATATTTCCTCATAAATATGTCAGAAATGGTGGCTCCATCATTTGTGGGTGGTAGTCATTTGTCTTCTACCAAACTAGGCTCTTTTTTCATTTTTTGTGTTCCAATTTTTGTGGCATGCAGGTTTAATGACTTCACATAATAGTTGTACACTTTGTTTTAGAACCAAAATATTTAGTCCTCTATTGCATGGCTTCCCTTTTCTCATTCTTCATAGATCAACATCTCTAATAGATTTTTTTGGCCTTTGGGTGTCGCAAATGTGGGTGAAATACCTTATATGCCAAATAAAATATGTGGAGTTAGTATTATGAATGACCAATTAAAATTGGAAAATTACTTACCTTGCGTGTATTATATTGACATGGTTTTCCTTTTTTCTTCCTTGCGCACAAGAGTGTGCACTCTTCATTGGTTTTTGGTTTTTCATGGCATAGCCAAAATGATCACACATCAAGTCATGCATATATATTCTTAGTAGAATCTCCAACACTTCTTTTGCACAATATTTCAAGCTATCATGATTGTGCTATTTTCCCGCGTAATATATATCTTTTAGAAAACCAAGTGTTAAGTGTTATATATTACAGAATGAGAAATGTTTCATATAAATCATACCAGTGTTGATAAATTCTGAGGTTGCAAGAGGCCACAATGTAGAAAATATTTCTAAGGGAAAGTCACGAAGCATTTGGGTTGTGCGTGGTGTAATGTGGGCTAAAATGTGAAGGAATGATATTGTATGGGTTGCTTGTAAATTTTATGTACCTTAGAGCATTGTGATGTCAGTAATGTCAAGATATTTTTGCACAATGAAGTGCAAAGCTAGGCTAAACCTGGGAGATAGAGATATTGATGGAGAGGAAACTATAACACCCATTTACAATAGCTAGTTAGATTCATTTACACCAAATCATGCCAATAATTGTTTATAATTTTTTGAATCAAATCCTAAGAACAGAGAGTATATCACTACCTTTTGTTGACGTTTCTAACCATTTCATCATGTTTTGATCTGTCTACATGCATTCCAACTTCATACCATGTTCATAACTCAAGAACCTAGTTAGTCATGTAAACCATGATTCAAAGTAGGCATGATCCTCTATTTGGCTCTCTAAAGTATTTTTTTCGTTAGGCTTGCAAATTTAATCCTTCAACCACACTACAAGGTCTTACTTCTAACTTCTCATCACTCTTACTCTCCGTCACATCACACTACATTCTCCCAATCTTAACTCAGGTTTCAAGGTTTTTTGGGTTGGCCGAATTACCTAAGTATCAAAAGGGCGCATGGAACAATAAGGCATGCGAAGTGGGCACATAGGCATGCATAGGTGTCAGTTAAAGTGGGTCGCGCCCAGGAATATCAGTTCTAGAACTTAGCCAATTTTACATGTCACAAGCTAAAAATAGGAAAAGTAGTTAGAGTGCAGCCCAAGTAAAGATAAAAGAAAGAAGACTTCATGGCTAAGAAAGATTTTATTTTGGGACTAAATATAATATCAAAGGTCATGCATGGATCGATCTAATAATAGGATTAAAATAAGAGTGTAATTCTAGACTAATCTATTATTAGGGTCATTAGAAAAGCATGTAGCTGCTAGCACGTGGCTATTTTGAGCATGCAGTCTATCCTAAGATTCATGGGCGGTGAAAGGAAAGTCCCCATCCCTATATATATGTATTGTTTTGCATTGTTTTGGACACCGTGTATGAACCCATGATGTAATAGAGTTATTTTTCTTTGATGTTCTAGCACGCATGACTCTATCTAGTGATTATTGTTATGTATTCATCTTCTGTGATGTAATCTCTATGTTATGAATGGATAATTGTGGATGGATTATGGTAATTGATGTCTCTGAGTATGACGATCACATAGTGTAATTGATCTTCATTTTGATCTGTTATGTTTTCTTATTATGTGTTTCCTTATGATATCTATAATGATTTACATATGAATGTATGCTAACATCTTGGCAAGATAGTACAAAGGAGGGACCTATTAGGCTTTGCACAATTTAGGTGAGGATTCTGATTGATTTGAATGAAGTGGCATCATGCCTAGGCATTGGGTATAGAAAAAAGGGCTACATTTTGGTTTCATTTCTAGTGCCTCTTTTCAAACTTTTTTCTAGGATATTGCATGTAGATGGCATATCGATTGACTCTGGAGAGCATTGAAAGTTAGGTAGAAGATGAAAAAGATAAATTTTCATAGAGATATAGCATTAGAATTGATTTCAATGCACGCAGATGGGTGGAAGAAAATTTGTATGATGTGCTTTATGAGACTTTATTTTGCATCTTTCCAGTAGAATTGTACGAGTGGCTGTCATCATATGCTATAGGGAAGTTTTGGAGTTATAGGCTGAAGCTTTGGATGCAAAAATATTACCAAAATCTTAATGATGTCGATGTGTAGTGGACAAGAGTTATATATCATTTGTGGGATGGAGAATTACACAGTTACATTTTAGAGTACGATATTTCCACGTATTTGTGTCTTGAATAAGCTAAGTTCCATTTCTTACATGAACCCAGGGATCTTACCTGTGCACTATACCTTATCAATAAATATCTTCATGATAGAGCTGGACTTAGATAACCTCCCTATGGCTAGATAAACTCCCACTGTGCGCAGGGGCAGAGCAGGTTTGGTGAAGATAGAGAACCTGATTGCAGCAATGGAAAGATAAGAAATACAACTCATATATAATGAAGTGCGAGAGAGGTAAATTATGAAAACAAAGGGAGATTTAAGATTCCCTATATTTTAGGAAAGAGATGGATCGTGAAGGATTTGGAGCTCTCATGGAAGACGAGGATCGACAACACCTGGTTTACCCTACATTGGTAAATCACGATAGATAATATCCTTCTGCTTCAGATGATATCACCTTAGAGGAGGAAATATTGAGGACTATAGGTGCACATCTAATCCCACCTAGTGACATATCCCTTGCTCATGGTGTTCTAGACCTAGAAGTATTCATTAAGAAGCAAGATTGTATGAGTAAGATAGAAAATACAATTAGGTATCATTTATTGTTGAATTCATGAGATATATTTAATAGTGTGCCCATTTTGACACAATCATCATCATTGTTTAGAGTTCTGATTGGAGGAATATTTTATGGCATGTCATCAGGATAGGGTGTAGGCGCATAGAATATTGGGAATACATCTATAAGTACTACAACTTCAGAGACTATATGAGTTTATTTTAACACTATATTTTGGACATGCAAAGAAGTACATCTAATGGTCTGGTGCCTGCTACTATGGGTGGTTCAGGAGGATCATGTCAATCAAGAGGATCGAGTATCAAGTGACTTAGGTGGTTCTGGATGTACAGGAAATATCTAGTGTAGGATCTAGTCTCTAGATCTGGTGGGAAAGGTCCACACCCTCATCATCTCACATTAATTTTACTATGAGATGTCCCTTCATTTAGCTCAAGTATAGGGGAATTAAATATGCATCAAAGCATGTGTACAAGTATAAACTCCTTATGGCGTGCTTAGGGAATTATAGCCTTAGATAGAAAATTAAGTCAATTTGTTACTACTCTTCAAGGACACACACATAGCTAGTATATAGAAGTATGATCCACACCAGATTGTGGTAGATTATGATGTGTTGGCACTCTGTGTTTCTAGCTGAGTTCCATATTGCATAGTTTGAGCATAAAATTATCAATGCACTCAAGGACACTAAGAAAGGATTAGCTAAAAGTGTGAGGGAGTATGATGCGTGCATTTTAAAACCCTATCATCCAAATTATTTTATTGAAATTCATCTTATTCAATATACACAATGGTTTATTAGGAGGATTGTTGACTCCTTTCTGATAAAGAAATTTCTCATAAGACATATGTGGACCCATAAAAAGATTTGGAATCAGATCTATGCATTAAAGTGGCTGTGGGAAGCGTTGATACTGGAGTAAGCCTAATTTATGGAATCACAGATTGTAGCTATGGATAAAGTAGCTAGAGAAGCTTTTTGTTGATTCAGCTTATAATACATGCAATGGAATATGGTGCATATATTGTGAAGTAGAAGGACATACTAAATATAATTTACCCATATAGGTTCAGTGCGCGTGCACTATTATTAGATTGTGAGGTATATCCACTTAAATCATGATGTTCATGATTGCCCACTATTATAGCATGCACTTACAAAAAAATATTTCTATGTACTGCAAGATTTGTCAAATCCCACACTCATGACATCACCTGAATTATAAGGTGATTAATCAGATTCACAAATCCATTGAGATACAATAGTGCTTGCCAGAGGAGTGTGGCTAGTGGATCTAAGGAGCATGAAGGCCATAACCATAAAGGGCACAATAATGGAAATAACAAGAATGGTTGCTTCAAAGGTAGATATAGAGGCCGAGGTCATGTTGGTGGTAAAGGCAGGTTTCCACAAGGATTTTTTTATATTTTTGGATCCCTTGATCATTATCAGCGTGAGTACCCTTAGAATATTACTTGCTCATGGTATGAGAAACCACATAAGTTAGAGGAATGCCTCAATTTGTATGAGCACATGAGTAATAGTAAGAAGCAAGAAAAGGATGCAAAAATTATTAAGGTGTGGCAAGTTGTTGTTGATCAATAGATGTCTATGAAGACCCCTGATCCTTAGTTATAGACTATAAAGGCTACCACATGTACTGAGGTTGTGCACACACGTGAGCCGCTAGATACCAAGCCACTCATTTCAAGAAAAGAGGTGATACATGCTAAGTATCCAAATGTTGCGCACCAAAAGGAATTTTATCAAGATACTATTATCCATAATAATTCCCCTAGTTATTTGGATAACTTACATTTCCATTCTGACTCTGAGGTTCTATATTGCAGGTTACACACACTTCAATTGTTCTTTTGGCATGTTTCCTTGGCTCTTGTTCCTCACGTGCCCTTACATGCACTTATCATATTTCCTTCTCCCTTCCTTTATTTTTTCCCATTTTTCCTCACGTCTGATCTCTGTGCATTTTCCTTCCTCCCAATAGTTCATGCACCCTTCATGTGCACCTTAGACTTGCTTCCCAAATTAGTTGAGTCCATGGCATCCTCGTGTGCCCCCTTCCTTACTGCTACACATTATCTTTTACTGATTACACCTCTTCCATACATTCCTCTAGAAGGTATTCCTTCTATTCCTCTCATGCACATCACTTTTGTGCACCTCCTACTTTTTTCTTCTATGCTTCTTTCCTTCACGCGATGTCATGCATTCCTCTGTACTAGTTCCTATGCACACGTGCACTACCAAACATTGAGTGAACCACACTTATTCTACCAAAGCATGCCACAGGGAACTGAATCCTTGTAACCAACTAAGGTGTGACACATGGTAGAAGATGAAAAAATAGTTGATGATGTGGGTTACATTCCAGATCACTCAAGTTAAAATTTCAACAGGATTAGGTAGGTGAGAAGCTAGAAAAGGTTTCTTAACCTATCAATACATGATCTGACTGCTCCAACCACCTGATTTAATTCAAATCTCACCCCTTTCCTTCTCTCACATGCCAAATAGACATGGAGAAGCACATTTGATAGATTTTAAGGTGGATTTACAGGCATTCATTGTTGGTTGTTAGTGGTTGAGTTTCAAATCAGATTTTCCATTCTTCTCATTTTCCTCTCATCCATCCATTCATCTATAAATGTAAGAGAATTTCTCATTGATAAGGGTTGGAAACTTTCATTTTGTATAGGAATCACCTTACATTTTGAGTGGTAGACCTTTGGATCTGGTCCTTGCATGTGGATATCAACCTCATACACCATTATACTCGATTGTGCATTTCTAGAAGTAATAGAAGCATTTTTTGTGGCGGTCTTCAACCTTATATTTTTTTATTCTTATTTCTTGCCTCTCCCTTATGATGTGTGCTTCTTGTGCCATCTCATTTCCCTTGCATCTCCTTTTCTAATTGTGTTTCATGAAAACTTTTGTGTGACTGCATTATGGTTCGTGTTACGCGTGTCTAGCCTTGCCTTGTTCATTTGCCATCATTCTCTCTCAAATATGATCATATTCATCCCCCTTCTTTCTGGTGCTATCACATTCCTTGGGTTAGTTTTCCATTTTCATGTTATCCTTATACCCATAGTCCCTTTACATATTTAGCTTAGGATTTCATTTTTAGCATTAGGAGTAGCAGTAGCAATAGAAATAAGTAGAGGAAGCAGCGATCTCCAGAGGTCTGTCTCAAGCATGCAAGGTGCCACAATGGGTACAAGTTTAAGACCCAAAATTTTCTAGCACACCCGGTGGGACCAGTATTAAAAGCTTAAATTTCATCATTGCTAAGTTTTGGTGTGTGATGTAGTGAATTCCAGCATTTGGAGGCTTGTTTCAACACATCTGGTGACTCCTAGCTTCTATATCTACTATTTTCAGTAGTATTGAGTGCCTTTCATGAGAAGAGTGCATATGAGAAAAAATGGAGTAGCTGGAACATCTTTCAAGTACCTCAAATTGTCTTTGAGGAGAACACATAGCATAACACCTTTACGTGCATCTCTATCTCTAGGGCGCCATGCATATTCCACTCCTCCACACAACAGAACTGTGTTCCCTACCATGGCACAATAATCACCTCCTCCTTCGAGGAACTTTTCCAACTTCATTGGAAAAATCCTTCTTGTTCTAAATGCACATCATGATATTCTAGAAGACGCGCTCAAAAGTATCCCATACTTCAGCGATGAGAATCAATTCCCCCCTATTGAGCACATCCAAGATGTAGCAAATGTGTGCTTTGTCTATCTGATCATGCACAATGATGTAGTAGTTAGGTTGTTTGCAACCTCATTCAAGGGGAAAGCACTCCAATGGTACCATGGCATGAGACCTGCATCTATTGATACTTGGGATGATCTTAGAACAACTCTATGAAATTACTGTGAATAAAAGTCAGATCACCTATCACTAGTGGAGCAACTAACTACAATAAAGAGGGCACCCAATGAACAAATGATTGATTTCAATATCAGTTTTTAGAAGACTTGGGATAGAATCCCTCAAGTAGTAAGGCCTACATCCTAATATGCTTTCTTGTATTATCTAAAGGCCTTAAAGAGTGACATTTCAGTCATGCTTCAATCCATGGGAGGTATAACCTTACCGGTTGCTTACAATATTGCAATAAGGTCAAAAAATAGTCTCATTCAAGCAGGAAAGTTAGCTCTTAAGCCTCCCACGCCCTTATTCCCAAAGATATATCATACACCCCAACATTCCATTTCTCCCATTCCTGAGAAAATTTCTCAACCTGTTGCATCCACATCATACTCTCCCACGCAGTAAAAGGAAGATGAAGAAATGAAAGCCCTAATTAGAAACTTTTTAAACAAGATTATATTTTTAGAAAGATAGCATGCACAAGCCTTTAAAAACAATACTAATCAGGGGCATAACAAAAACAATCAGCCTTGACAAAATTAGTATGGAAACTAAAGATATGGGTAGAACCAGTAGAATGATAGATAGCATGCCAATGCACATTTTCCCTTGCAAGTGAGCTCTCCTGCACAGCCTCTCCTAGAGCCCAGTACAAGTCAATTATTATTTCCAATTCAAAACAACATGGTGCAAGAGTCAGAATGGTGATTTTCATATAACATGTCTCATAGTCAGTATCATTGTGCCAATGTTGTGTTGATCTAGAGGAAATTTCAGAGAACAAGTGGAAAAAATAAGATAGTGTAAAGGCGATAAGCATGGGTCAAAGTTTCAAGCCTCCAGTCTTTGACTCATAGCGATCGCAAAAAACTTTTTCCACGTGGTAGGTCCTCAAGCCACCACGTGGCCTGCCACCACTCTTCTCCATTCACTAATTTGGTGAGTTAGATATCAAGTTATAAATTGATTTGTAATTACATTGGATGGGGCGAGTTGACTATTTAACTCAATGAGCCATCAACCGAGCCATGCAAGATAGAGTGGCAAGTGGTCTTGTTTATATCATCCAGTAAAATTGGGACATGTGGCTTGATGCCTCGATGGAAGAGATGGTCAAAGGCTATATTAAAGACTTAACTCCCCCACTCCCCAATCGAAATGGGATAATCCATATCATATTAGGCTTAGTGCATCTATAATGGAGGACTCACGGGTGAAAAACAATCGGTGGCTAGTGTAGAAGGCTCGTAGATATGGCGAAGATGGGTCAACTCAGCACGAAGGGGTCACAGTGGATATAAAAGGGCTCATGACTCGACATGGGTTGTAGGGTGTAGTGAACACGTGGGCATCGTAGCTGGTAAAAGAGACAGTGAGGAGCTCGGTCAGGCCACTCAATGGGTAAGTCAATGCAAAATGGCAAGGGTGGGATTTGAACCGCACCCACCTTCTTCCAAAGTGAGCTCTGTAACTGAATTTCCAGTCGATCTGGCTATGTGGAAAGTTGGAGTGATAAGGGGTTTAAGCACAAAATTTTGGGCCCTTACTAATATAAAAGGGACCCAACCCCTCTCCTCTAAACACACCTCACAAGCTCATTTCTAGAACTCGAAGCAACATAGCTCGAGCTAGTTGGAGAATTGTAAGGCCTTTTTAAAGGCTTTGTTTTGAGTTAAATTCTTAATATTATTTTAGGAAATTATTTTAATATTGAACTATTATTTTAATAGGTTTATTATTGTTTTTGGGAGTTATTCAAACTACCCAATAGGCCCATAGCGCCACACAGCTTGTAGATGTGTCAGGTGATGAGGGTCTTCAATCCTCACCATTAATAATGTCAATCCAGGACTGGTATCCAAAGGTTTTATGCATTAAGAGAATAATATATTGGGAAGAAGCTCCCTTAAACACAATCTAAACTTGTATAAATTGAAAGCACACATTTGGAAATTTAAATGCACACTTGTAGAAATGTAAACACACTTGCATAAAGGAAATCACACTTGTAGGAATAAAACACACTTACATAAATTAAAATTGCTAAATTAAAAATAAGCAAAATTAAATGAAACACCTGCAGGTTTACAACAGACCGAATGTTACAATACAAAGAGAAGAACAAATCAACAAGAGGATAATTACAGAAAAAAAATAAACACAAATTATTACAAAATAAAAACACAAATATACAGATCCATCTTCCTTAGAATGAGTTTCCAGTTCATTCCTTAGAAGAGTATTTAAACCATGCTTCGAGATATTAACTTAGAACTGTAGAATATTGGAGAGAAAAGAATTGATTCATTTCTTGGTAGTAAAAATTACATATCTGAGTGTGGAAGGTTGCATTTATAATTTGTGTGGCCAAAAAACTCCTTATTTTGGGAGACACAATCTGATCTTATATTTATTATAATCCTAACAACTAAGATCTCCATCTCCACAACATATGGAGAGAGATATATAATTGGAGTCAAAGTCTTATCTCATTTATTTTAGGAAGATATGCTCCCAAATCTTCTCCTTGCTTTTCGGTAACAAGAATCACAATTATTTTTTTCTCCTACATTATTGGAAGAAGGTTTTTGCTCAAAAGATGATTTTTACCAAATACCTCTCCCAGATATTCCATTTGACATTGTTGTTTTTTATTTTGGAACTTTTGACGCTTGCCTGATAAGCTTTTTCCTTGGATTGTAGTTCACTAAAAGTTAGATATCTTTTTGTTGGTAAAACCTGTAGAAAATCGGAATGAGGTTTATGTTAAACACATTGCTATGAACAAAAACACCTCTCATATTTTCTATTTGAATTTTCTATTTCTGTCTATGGAACTTTTAGTGCTCGTCTAATACACTTTTTCCTCGGACTACAATGCACTAAAATTTATATTTCTCTTTATTGGTAATACCTATAGAAAATTTGATTGAGTTTTTTGTTAATCACATTTCTATGAACAAAAACATCTCTTAGATTTTTTGTTTGAATTTTTTGTTTCTGTTTATGGAACTTTTAGTGCTCATCTGATACACTTTTTCTTCATACTACAGCTCACTAAAAGTTAGATTTCTCTTCATTGTTAAAACCTATAGAAAATCTGAATGAGTTCTATGTTAAACACATTGCTATGAACAAAACCCTCTCTCAAATTTTCCATTGGATTCTCTAATTTTTCACAATTCCTCAAAAAAATGTCATTCCTTTGATGTAGGTTATGGAGCTAATGTTGTCATTCCTTTTATGCAAGCTCCGGAACTAAAGTTGTCATTCCTTTTATGAAAGTCCTGTAACTAAAGCAGAAAGTTCTAGAATTAAATTTGTTTTGTACATGAATTACGAGTTTCAAAACTAACTGTCATTCTATACCTTGCGAATTTGTCCACTATTTTAATTGCTTGAAAATATAAATATACGAATTACAAGTTCCGGAACTAAATGTTATTCGATTGATGCAAGTTCTGGAACTAAATATATGAGTTACGGAACTAAATCGGTGAGTTTTGAAACTAAACATGTGAGTTCTGAAACTAAATCTGTGATTTCCAGAACTAAACCTGTGAAATCCGGAACTAAATCTATCAGTTCTGAAGCGGACTTAAAACAACTATAACTTTTGTATGTGATCTTGGATTGAAATGATTATTTTTTTGAACTTGTATGATTTTCTGAGAGGAATCTAAATATGAAATCATGTTTGATTTTAGATGTATTTTTCATGATCAGTTCCATTTTTCTCAATACTAGCATTATCTTTCCTTTATGGCCTGCATAAACAAGACTTTGCATCTTTTCCCAAATAATCAATAGGATTAGTAAAAAAATAGATGAAAAAATATATCTAAAGAATGAACAAGATATATATCCTATATTCTATCTTAAGAAAACTATAAGTTCCTAGATTACATTTAAACCCACTTAAAGGCAACTTAGAAGGAAAAAATAATGGTAATTTATGGCCAATTTATGGCCTCATCACCAGGAACAAGGAGGATGGTACCCAAGATTGTATCGGTGTTTCTTCTAAGGTTTGGAGTGTTGTTTAGGAAATTTTAAAGTTACATTAGAGTTTTATTGTAAGAAACTATATTGTACTTACAAGTTTTGACTAGTGAAATGGTTCTACAAGAACCCGAAGACATAGGCTATTACCAAACTCCATAATCAAACTATTTGTAGTGTGTCTTAATTCTTGCATTATTTTGATTTGATTTGTTTAAGTGGAGTTATATTTGTTAGAAAATATCAACAACCTATAGGGCTCTAAAGTCAGTTAAAATTTTTGACTTGTATTTTTAGATCAAGTTGGTATCAGAGCCGGTTTCACAGGGTGTTTGTTGAGTACCAGATATGGATATGTACCTATTATTTTAGTTATCGGTGATATTTTCCTTGTTTGGCATGATGGTTCAGGTAATGTTGACTTGTCATCAGGAATACAACCGCCATATTACAAATCTACAAACACATCTAGCTAATGTTTGAGAGTGTCAGTGTCAACAACATCAATTCCTCACAGAGCTTCAGAAAAGCATAGATGTTCCACCTAGGGAGGTGACTAAAGAAATTCATCTCTAGAAACGATTCCTTGAAATTCTACCCTCACCAAACTAGATCGGGTGTAACCATTTTGGAAAGGGACATGATACTGAAACGTTGCTGGATGTTATACCCTGAAAAAGGCCTCAGTGGATGAAAAGGAAGGGAAAGACTGTTGCAGAACCCAGTTTCAGTTAACCATCTGAGTCATCGGGAAGGAGAACACCAGTGGGACGCTCGGATATAATATTTTGACATGTGGGAACCTCAAGACAGTGGATTCATGTAGTTTCTCAAGGATGGATAGTCATACTTATCATTGATTGGATGATCAAAGTAGCAAATGTGACTGCTGATGTGGTGCGTAGATTGGGACTTCCCATTACACCACTTCCTCGCACCAAGATAGTTGGTACAGAGGATGGTACACCACATGGGTTGGATACGAACTTTTTTTATATTGAGATTTACATTTGGGAGATGATTTTCTAAAAATGTCACACTCGACATCATCCCTTTAGAGATGGACGAAGTGGCATTGGGAAATTTCTACCTTATATCTCAGCAAGGCTATGTGACAAATGGTAGGAGTGGAGTGGAGCTTTGCATTAACCATAGCTGGATTGTAGAGTTTGAGTTGGGACATGTTATTCATATTATACATGGTGACAGTTTTGAGACTTTAGGCTCATATGTACTAGCAAATCGTCCAGATCTTGATGTGAAGTCAAACTCATATGACCCATCGATTCAACCAAGTTCACCTGCAGAGGTCACATATATTCCAACAGATCATACGGATCCATATGCAGATGAGAGATCATTTGGTGATCCACGGGGAGCCTATTGAAGTAGCCTAGGCCAACACCAAGGATTCTACAAGTGGTAAGAAATCTAAGGTGTGATAAATTTTCACATATTTAAATGTTTCATTGTTGTATAAGGCTTTCG
>CM034152.1:746438737-746656864 GCA_019776745.2 Taxus chinensis
GTGGGTGTTCCATATCAAATAGCCTAGGTATGAGCCAATCAAATTCAGTGTTCCATCAATTTTTTTTTGAAGGGGGGTTGACTTAGGATTCCTAAGCACAAGAAGAGAGCTATTGATGTTACTTGGATTGAAGAGGAGAGAGTACCCAAGTAAAAATCGCAACCGTTGTTGAAACTCTCCTCATATCATTGCATACCTAAAACACCACCAGCATTAGAGGATCTGGATACACACACCTGAGGTATACTTGGGGAATCCTTGGTTGATTCCAATGTGAATGTTGATCCACATTCTTTACAACTTTGATCATAAAGGATAGACTACTTCACAATGTATGGTTTTATTCGGATTGCATCATGCATGTCCATGCCTCTAGAAGTTATTTTGAATTAGTTGATATCAAAGTGAAAACAGGCCTGTGGAAAGTGTACTACCATGGACTCAAGGAGAAGTGTCGGTGGTTGGTTTTTGTTGAAGGGTCTTCAGTAGTGCAGTTTGCATTTCTATCGCGAAGGAATTTAAAAATTAGATGTTGTGATTGTTTGATTTACCCTACCAAAATGGGGTATGTTATTGTCAGGAAAAAAAAGTGGGTGAAAGTGTTTGAAGGGAGTGTCCAGATGGATGTTTTTACCCAATTCCATTAAAGTTTAGCTTGTCAAGCTCTCTGGAGAAAAGCAAAGAAGAGTGCATCTATGAGGATCAAACAAGCTCCTATGAGCGGTGTGTTAGTGATGTGATGTGGATAATTTTATTGGTTTTCTTATTGTAAGGGAGCACAAGATGGATCATTTCAAAGTGCCTTGAATAGGTAGGTTTCCTGACCTTTTCTATTTATGGAGCTTGACTCCAAATTTGGAAATGGTGCTGGTATAATTTTGATTTCTCATAGCTTGGAAGAGTTTATTTTTTCCTTCAAGCTTAATTTTAAATGTACTAACAACATTGCTGAGTATGAAGCCTTGTTGTTGGGTCTGATAATTGCATGGAAGTATGGTGTCAAGGACATCATTGTAAAAGGAGATTCAGAGCTAGTTTTCAAACAAATAAGAGAACTGTATGCTATAAAAAATCAGCGGATGAAACTGTACAAACATGAAATTTGGGATGTAATTGAGATATTTGATTCCTTCAATATTGGGTGCATCATGATATAAGTTTCAATGTTGTTTCTGACAAGCTGGCAGTGTTGGGGTCAAGATTTGGAAATTGCACCGTTTCACCTTATTATGAGTACAATATTGCAAGTGTTAACTAGGCCAGTTGTCCCTGACAACATCAAGCATTGGCAAGTGTTTAATGATGATGCTCAAGTGCAAAGGTTCTTAAAAAATCAAGGTGAGTTTTTAGATCATAATATTGATTGGGAACCATTGGTATGTGTGACTGAAGGAAGAGAGACTTTGTTTGAAAAGGATATTATCCAACTGAAAACTAACACCATTACTAGAGGGTTGGTTGCTCTTGAGTCAAATTTTAACAATGTTGATTACATCATCAATAGAAACATGTCTACCTCAAGGGATGTGGAAGAGCATGACTTGGGCACTAATGATAAACCACGAAAAGTTTGGCTGGGAAACAATCTAAATAAAGAAGAAAAACAGTCTTATGTCCAATTATTGAAGAAGTATCAGGACTATCTTGTTTGGTCTTATTCAGAGCTGAAAGCATACAGAGAGGGATTGTTTCAACATGAGATTCCTCTTGAAACAAATTACAAGCCCTTCAGAAAAAAGTAGAGGCCAATCAACCCACTCCTCTCAGTGAAAATTCAAGATGAATTGAAGAAACTAAAGGAGAGAGGGATCATTCAGCCCACAAGGTATTCATCTTGGGTTGTAAACCCTTGTGCCATTCAGAAAGAAAAATGGAGACATCAGACTTTGTGTAGAATTTAGAAATATGAATAGAGCTTCATTGAAGGACAATTATCCTTTGTCAAACATGGAAAACATGTTGCAGTTAGTGACTGGATCTAAATTTTTTTCTACCTTGGATGGTTTCTCTAGCTATAATTAAGTTGTTGTCAAGGAGTCGGAAAGATTTAAAACTGCCTTTACCACTCCTTAGGGGACATATTTCTATGTAAGAATGCCTTTTAGTCTCATGAATGTCTGGAGATACCTTCCAAAGAGCAATGGATGTTACTTTTTTTGGTTACATAAATGACTTCATTGTAGTTTATCATGATGATGTGACAGTGTTTTCAAGGAGCAGAAAAGATCACTTACAGCACTTGGAAAGAATGTTGATCAGATGTAGAGAATATGGCATTTCTCTTAACCCAAAGAAGTGTCATTTTGGGGTACAAAAGGCCAAGTTTCTTGGTCATATTGTTTCAAAGGTTGTTGTCATGATTGACCCTGAGAGGGGGTAGAAGCAATCAGCAAGGTTCCAATTCTAATAACAAAGAAGGGCATCCAATCCTTCTTTGGGCAGATCAATTTCATGAGAAGGTTTGTGTCTAATTTTGTCTGAATTGAGTCTTCTTATTACGTGCATGTTAAAGAAAGACCAAGTTATTAAATGGGAGGAGGCTATTATTCAAGCTTTTGAAGGAATCAAAGAAGCACTTAAACATGGACATGTCTTGGCAGCTCTAAATTATAAGAAGCCTTAACAGATATCTTCTCTTTTGCTTCTGAAAATACTATTACATATGTTTTTGATGCAAAAGGATGAATATGGGGTTGAGAGGCCTATTGCCTTCTTTAGCAAGGCTTTACAAGCTGTTGAGTTGAAATACACAATTATGGAAAAAAAAGTATTTGCCTTGGTGAAAGCAACAAAGGTTTTCAGGCCTTATATCTTAAGTTCAAAAGTTGTTGCTTATGTTCCCCACACCATGGTAAAAGACATCTTATCAGAGATGGATATCTCAAGCAAAAGATGTAGATGGGTGAAAAAACTCGCAGGGGTATAACATGGACATCCAAACCATAAAGTTGGTAAGAGGTTTGGGCTTGGCTAAGCTTATGGCTGAGAGAAACCTGCAGACAATTGAAGTGAATTTAGTAGAGGAAGAAAGTGTAGATATTTTTGAGAATTTGGTGAGTTATGAGTGGTACAAGGATGTAATCTTTTACCCTAGACACATGTGCTACCCTGATCATTTAAGTAAAAATCAGAAAAGAGCCCTCAAGTTGGCTTCTCAAAAATACATCATCATTGACTTTGGGTTGGCTTGGAAGAACCCTGAAGGTGTCCTCTTGAAATGTGTAACTAAAGATGAAGCTCCCAAAATAGTTGTTGATTTCCATGGGGGAATTTGTGGAGGACACTTTTTTAGAAGGGTTAACAACACACAAGATTTTGAGAGCTGGTTATTAGTGGCCTACTCTCTTCAAAGATGTAACCCTGTTGGTTAGAAAGTGTGAAAGCTGTTAATGTTTCTCAGGAAGAATGAAAGTTTCAGGCTCCCTTCCTTTGCATCATGTATCAATTGAGGCTCCTTTCAAACAATGGGGGATGGACTTCATTGGTGAAATTCCAGACCCTTCTAGCATTGGTCATAAGTGGATTCTTGTAGCCACAGATTACTTCACCAAGTGGTTAGAAACAATTCCCACCAAGAAAGCAACACACCAAGTTGTAATGGAATTCTTGTTGAATCATATTATATGTAGATTTGGTGTGTCAATCAAAATTGTTGTTGATAATGCCATATGTTTCAGAGCTAAGCCCTTGATGGAAATCTGCAAGGAGTATGGAACCAATTTGACTTATGCTTCAAATTATAACCCTCAAGGAAATGGACAAGCTGAGTCCAGCAATAAGAACTTGTTGAACATCATTAGGAGAACCTTGGAGTTGAACAATAGAAAATGGGGTGAACAACTAAAATTTGTAGTTTGTGCTGATAGAATCACTACTAAAAGATCTACTGGTAAGAGCCCATTTGAGTTGGTGTATGGAACTCAAGCTCTGTTACTCTTACATCTGCAATTATCTTCATTTTAGTTTGTTCAACAACTTGAAGATCAAGAGTTCAATCCATATGAAGTAAGGATTAATCAGATTATTGAGCTGGATGAAGAAAGAAGAGCATCACACAAAAGGCATGTCAGATTAAGAGAGAAGTTGAAGAGATTGTTTGACAAGAAGGTCAATCCTAGGGCTTTCAATGTTGGATATATGGTTTTGTTTTGGGATAGTAGGCATGAAGATAAGGGCAAACATGGTAAATTTGATGCATTGTGGATGGGCCCTTACTCCATTGATATCATAATTGGTGAAAATACATTTTTTTCTCAGGGACTTGGATGGGGATTTACTTGAACTACTTGTTAATGGCAGGCATCTGAAGCATTTCTTGGATTAATCCCCAAATTTGAGGTATATACCACTTGTACAGTGTATAGTGTTTGGATTTTGCTTTGTTTTTGGTGTTTTGTCGATTTGTGGTTTGCCTTGGTGTGTGGCAGCCATTTTTGTCAGTTTCTAAGCTAGTTTTTGGTGGCTTTGGCTCATGACTTCGTTTTCCCAATGGATTATTTTGGCACTTGGTCTACTTTTATTATTATGGCACTCACTGGGAGTACCCATCCTTGAGCAGGAGCCGATGTTGGTGCCCATTTTGATCCTCTTCCATTTTGCCATTTTTCTCCCCTTTCCTCTTTGTGCTCTGATAGCTTTTTTTCCTTATGAAATTGATGATGTGAAGTTGTAGCTCCATTCTTGTGCATTAGATTATTTGAAAACTCATTTACCTTGCCCTAATTTGCTAATGGGGAAGTGCATTTTTTGCCCTGTTTTTGAGTTAAAATGACTTTGGATCTTCCCATCCTTCGAATTTGATGAAAAACAACTCATATATGTATCTAAATGCTTTGAGTTGTTCGTTTTTTATCCATTCTTGCACCATTTTCAGGAATCTCTAAGTTTTGCCCTAATTTTGCCCGTTCAAACACCTATGTCATTTTCCCCATGTTTTTTCGACCTTTGGAGCTTGAGATTGTTTGTTTTATAATTATTTTCCCTCAAGTATCCCTTGTCATGGTCATAAATTGCCTAAAAACACTTTCAATTTGACTTTTGATCGAAAAATTCTTCACCCACGAAGAAAAAATTGATTTTGGGCATCCCTGGCATTTTCAGTGTTTTTGATGGTCATACGGGCATCATTTTCCTCATCAAATTCATCTTCAGCATTCTAGGGAATCACTGGCAATTTTTGTGTTGTTTGACGATCATACGAGCATCCTTTACCCATCAAATTTTAGCTCAAAATCTTCTCCTACGTGGTCGTTTATGATTAGACAAGGTTCGGCGGGTCTTCTCGAAAAACTTAACTATTTATTATGTTTTGGAAAAAAGTGCATTTTGTCTTCATAGCTCCGCATGCCCTAGAGGAGGTACACATGTCACAAGCAGAGTGAAGGCAAGACGGGTGAGTCTTTTTGTGCCTTAAGGCATTTTAGAAAAAAGAGTTAAAGTACAAATAAAATTCCTATGACCCACAATGAATCAGAATGGAACACGTGGCGGCTTTAGAGCGCAGGCCCTCAGTGAATCAGAATGTGGACACGTGTCATGTTTTCATCAAAAGTGGGATGGAAGGCTGGCAAATGACTTAGAATTTTTTTTAGCTTTTTGGCAAAAGGGAGCAAAAGTTGTGAAAAAGGCCACAAGTCCATCGGGCCACTCAGGAGAGGACACGTGGCAGGATCAGGGGTAGAAAGGAGTGCGGGCCGATGGGGGAAAAAATGAAATGTTGCCTTTTTTGAAAAAGTGAATTAGAGTGGTAATTTGAAGCGTGGCTCCGCAACAAGTCAAAGGGAGACATGTGGCAGGGACAAAATCGGAGGTACGGGAGTGTGCAAGAAATGTTGAAAATTTTCCTTTGGTGAAAAGGAATTAAAGTATGAAATCAGAGCACTTCCCCTTAGCCAATCATATGAGGACAACGTGTCTTGCGGGAGGGCGGAGCGGTGGAGGAAAATTGAAATTTTTTCCTTTTTTCCAAAAACGGTGGAAATGTGTAGAATCGAGCCGTGATTCCAATTGTGCCCACCTTATGCCACGTGTCAGTGCCAAATCTCAAGGGCAAAACGGCAGAGGAAAATTGAAAAAAAAATTTCCTTTTTCCAAAAAGGGTGGAAATGTGTATAATCGAGCCACGATTCCAATGGGGCCCACCTTTTGCCACATGTCAAGCGCCAAATCTCAAGGTCGAAGGGGCGGAGAAAAATGTCAAATTTTTTCATTTTTCAAAAAATGTTAAAATATCAAAAAGTGATCCCAAGCCAATTTTCAATCACATTATGAAACATGGAGGGGCTCAGATTGAAGGGAGAAAAGTAGTTCAATGGTAACTCTGCATTTTTCAGTTTGGCTACCATTTTTTCTCCAGGAAGTGTGGAAATGTGTTTTTTACATCAATTTTGATCGATTTTTTTGGAAAATTTGTGTCATTTGTGCCTGCAAGGACCAATGCAATTGGTTTTGAGGATCAATTTGAAGATTAGAGATGTTTTTGGAATAAATTTTTGCCCTAACCCGTCCAAAAACGTGAAATATCAAATCCAAAAATTGCAGAGTCAAATTTTGGAGGGATAAGGATGAAATAATGAAAGGAAGGGGGTCTGCATTCTTTGAAGATGAAAAACGTGCCTCCATAATGGATAATGATGTAAATTCTGAAATGATTCACCTTTTTTTTTTCAAAACACCTGGCAACTTTTATTGCAAATATGTTAAATGTCCTTGTCTGCGAATCATGATGGAATTTTATAACAAACTTGACACTTGGCATATTCTTTTCTTGGGAAATAAAGATCAAATGTAACAAATGGTATATAATGCATGTTTTTTGACATGCAAAAGGTCAGGAAATTTAAAATCATGAGAAAATTTTGAGAGAAGCTCATCTTTTGAGAAACCCTCCAAAAAACCTAGTTAATGTCTTATGTGTTAGATATTCATTCATGTTGAGTTGGTTACAAGTGTATAGCCATCACATAGCTCTGAGATTGTTCCTGAAACTCTCCTCTGCTGATGAATCTAACAAGCTTTTGAATTAATGTAAGTTATTTTGGGCAATATGATGTCTGTTATCATGTTTAAATGTCTGCAAACAATTTTCCTTGTTCTTGTTACAATCTTGCATTGAAATATTTTGGAATCACACAAATCTCATCTTTATTGATAGTTTAGTGGCATTTGCAATTTCATGTGTCAAAAGATCTTTCATCTAGCATTGAAAATAATCAGTTTAAAATCACTTCACCTTCATCTTGTTGACAGATATTACTTGTAAGTCTTTGGGGGTACCTTAGGCGTGATTTGATAAGATATTTTGATGTTTAATTAAGTCCTTTAACTCAAGATTTTGTGTTGAGGTCTCAAATATTGTGTGAAGAGTGAAAACCCAGGCCTCCATTTTTGAATCCCTTCTGGTTGAAAGAACATCCTGACTGTTTTGAAGCATTTTATCTGATAGTTGTTCAAATGTTGTAGAGGTTGTCAAAGATCTAGCATAGTCAAGTTTGTCTTGTCAATATCCCACCAAAAATAATTCTAAACAAATAATCCTACCCCATAGAACCCCTGTTTTGACCTGTATACCCACAGAAGATCAAAATCCATTTGCTAAAGTATGCATAACATATCAGGATTTCAAAATGTCTTCAGTACCCCTTTCCTTGCATTGAAATTATCTCCATAATCTGGAAGTGACAACTTGTGAAAGTTAGATTTGGAGTGTTGATCATATTTTCTCAAGGCCCTTTTCATACTATTTACAAAAATTGAGGGATATCTTCATCTCCTACACCATTTTAGGGTTACAAAATAGGTCCTCTTACCTTTGTTGAAAGGCACAACCTAAAATAGTTAGGAAAAGATCAAGTCCTATTTTAGTGTTATCCATCTCTCCACAAATTTGAGTGTCAGTTAGATCACATCCCCGGCTATAAAATGACATACAACATTATCTATCTGTCTTCAAGCTTCATGCCATATCTCTGATGCTACTCAGACTTAAAAGGAGAACAAATTTGGGTACCAACAGAGCCTGCCATTGGAAAGTCAAAGCATGGAAGCGGGCCATTAGGGAGATTTGAGATTTTGAGCCTCTTTGTAAAAAGGTGAAAATTTAAAAAATGACCCGTAGCCCCGATCGGGCTTAAAGGAAAAATTCAAATCTTGAGTCCATTGTCAAAGGGAGTCAAAGAAGGGAGGCAGACCGTTGGGGAGATTTGAGATTTTGAGTCTCTTTGTAAAAAAGGCAAAAAGTTAAAAAGCAACCTGCAGCCCCTGATTGGGCTTAAAAGAAAACTTCAAATATTAAGCCCGCATCAAAGGTCAAAGCAGGGAGGTGGTCTGCGGAACAATTTGTGTTTTGGAGCCCGCATTGAAAAAAGGTAAAAATTATAAAAGTGACCCACAAATCCTTCGCCAATCAAGTGAAGCCACGTGTCAATCTTATCTCAAAAGCGGGTGAGCGGGCCAAAATGTTCCAAAATGTCAAATCTCTATAAAGTCACAAAATGTAAAAGGAATCCTCCGTGCCTGCTCCAGTAAATATATCCCACGTCTACGACTCTAATTTAAAGTTTCAAAGGCAAGATGAATGGTTCAAATTCAAAGTTAAAAAACAAGTGTAATAGCTGCAAATTATGAAAAGTTTGGTTTTTCCCTCCTTTGGCATTTCTTCGCGAATCAAGAATCTGAACAGATGTGAATGATTTAAAAGAATTTGTAAATCGTTTCTTCCTAACAAAGAAGAATTTGTAACCGTTTCTTGGAGCAGATTTAATGGCTTCTTCATGCCATTGTAATGGCTGATGATTGATCTTGTAAACTCACAAGTGCATTGTACTTAAAGAAAACAAAGGAGATAGCTATTTTTCTTCCATTTTCCCCCCTTTTCCTCAATTTCCTTCATTTCTCCACTATGTACAACTTCTGATTAAGCATCAATAAAAGAAGAAGGATTTTGTAGCCTCTTTTATGAGGATATTTTGTAAACTTTCAGTTCGCAATCTTATCTCGTCTTGTTGCCATTTGCAGGGTTGTTTCTTCCCATGAATGCATGTGATGAATTCTCTAAGTAGTGTGTGTAGGAATCAAATTTCCTACCGGAAACATTAGTTCTCCTACCTCTTTTCTCACTCCCCTTTCCCACTTTCAAACAAATTTCTCTCTTGAAATTATCTACAAGCTTTGTTACAGGGTCAGTCAAGTGCCCTTGTTGGATCCTCGGCCGAAAGGCCACCACATAAATCCACATTTTCTCGCACATGCATATACGGTAGTTTCACCGGTTAAGTAGAGGGACTTATATTCCCAGAGCGTTAGCAAGGAATCCATAAGTTTTTCCACCTGAAAAATTCCCTCACCAACAGGGGTTTAAGCACAAAACTTAAGGGCCTTGTTAATATAAAAGGAACCCAACCCATCTCCTCTAAACACAACTCACAAGCTTATTTCTAGAGCTCGAAGTAGCATATCCTGAACTAGTTGGATAATTGTACGGCCTTTTTAAAGGATTTTCTATGAGTTAAAGTCCTAATATTATTTTATGCAATTATCGTAATATTGACCTATTATTTTAATAGGCTTATTATGGTTGTTGGGAGTTATTTAAACTACCAAATAGGCCCATAGCGCCACACAGCTTGCAGATGTGCCAGAAAGGAGGAGGATGTTCCCCGAGATTGTATCAGTGTTGCTTTGAAGGTGTGGAGTGATGTTTAGGAAAGTTTAAAGTTCCACTAAAGTTTTATTGTGATAAACTATATTGTACTTACAATATTTTACTATTGGAACGGTTCTACAAGAACCCAAAGACGTAGGCTATTGCTGAACTCTATAATTAACCCATTTGTAGTGTGTCTTAATTCTTGAATTATTTTGAGTTGATTTGTTTAATCAGAGTTATATTTGTTGGAAAATATTAACGGCCTATAGGGGTCTGAAGTCATTAAAAAAAATTGACCTATTTTTTTGGATCGTGTGCACGTGCAGGCCTACATGATTCATGTTGCTTCTAATTGTGAACCTTCCACAAGTACAAACAAGCTTGAGAGTCAAGAAAATCTAGAAGACCCTTCAGAGGCTAAATTTATGTTCTTTGATGCTGAATATTTTTGTGCAGCTAATCAAGCTACAGATGACACAAATAGATTGCATGCCCAAGTTGTTGATAACACGAGGTATAAGAAAAGAATGCTAGAGTCTTGCGTGCAAGTCTCAATTCCCGCAATGCATACTGACCCTAAAAATAAAAAATATGTGAATAAGGCATCCATCAATAAAATTGTGTAAGTTCCTACAAGCGAGGATTGGTGCTACACTCCTCTTGAAGTAGCACACGTCCCTTGTTTAGTAGGTCAAACCTCTGCACCTGAATAAATAAGAAAGGTTGTTGTTGTGCCCCAAATGCACAAGTCAATGGGCCTTCCATTGAACATTGTGGATTAGATGAAGAAGACAAATTTTAATGTCATAATGTGGGATAACCTGGCCATTCAATCTCAGCGTGACCTTTTTCATGAAGCTCTGGTGCATCTTTTACACTCTGATATAGTTGTCCAAAAACCATGTCTTTTGTCAATATTGGTCAAGAAGAAGATAAGCAAGTAAGTAAGGTTGTAAAAACCCAACCCTTTTTATAAGTCTTTAATCATAGGTAAACACCTTGTGCACAATTGTATGATTGACTCGGGCACTAGTACTTCTATTATGCCTAAGAAAATTCTTGATGTCCTAGGTCTTGAGTACGGACCCTTGTCCAAAGGAGTCCTATGACTTGATGGCTCAACTATCACAACTTTGGGAGTCATCAAGGATCTTGAGTTAACCATCCATACATGTCTAAGCCTCAAGATAACTCAAGATGTGTCAATCATTGACTTACATCCTTTGTTTTCCCTTTGTCTATCAAGGGATTTTACTGCTAAAGTGAGTGGTTACTTGTCTTCTAATTTATCCCATATGTTACTCAAGACATGGTATGGTACCTGATTTACCATACAAGCTGAACCAATATTTTCCTATCATGTTGATTCATATGACCCATCTCCTCTCCAAGCCAACTACTTAATCCCAGAAGAACAAGTTTTGATTTCTAAAGAGCAGCCTATTCCTCCTCCTCTACCTGATTTAGTGCTAGATTAGTGGGTGGAAAGGCACCAAAAAATTTATCTGTATGCTAAAGAACTTGAAGCTTTTAATACTAAGCTTGGTACCTATTTCATCCTTGAAGAAGAAGTTGTTTTTCTGCACACGCTCTAGAAAAGTGAAGAAAATCCTGGTTTATGGAAGTTGTACTTTGATGGTTCCAGAAGCAGACATAGTGTTGGTGTAGGAGTAGTTCTCATTTCTCCCAAGGATAAGAAGCTATTCTTCATGCACATGTTATAGTTCACATACTACAACAATGTATCATAATATGAAGCATTGGTGTGTGGTCTTCTTATTGCTGAGAAGAAAAGGATTAAGGCGTTGCAGATCTTTGAGGACACATAATTGGTTATCCACCAGGTCAAAAACAAGTGCAAGATAAAAAAAAATATCCTCAAAGCTTATAAACATAGATTTTGGGACCTCCTTGAGATATTTAATGCTCTAAATCTGTAGGTAGTGCCAAGGAATATGAACAAATAATTTGATCAGATGGTTGCGCTTGGTTCGCAATTTTCTCCTATGAAGGATTTTGTCAAGGGAAACATGCAGCATGTTAAGATGATAATCAAACCATTCATCTCAGATAACAACACCAACTGGAAAGTGTTTGACAATGATGCACAGATTTTCTAATTCATTCAGAATGAACTTGAGTTCTCTTCAAGCATGCAAGTTGATTTGCATGACAGCTATGGTGACCAAGTGATTCAACTCAAGACAAATAAGTTGCCTAAAGGGCTTGTCACCTTAGAAAAAATATTCATCCCTGATGATGATTTTAAGGGTGAAGAAAAGTATATGCATGCAATGCAAGAAGACTGCTCCCCAGTCACTATTGTGCATGGAAAGGAATTGTTGCTGAGTAAATCTTGTGTGCATGATGAAAAACAGGCCTTCATCTCTCTCTATCAGAAATATAGTGACATATTCTCATGGGAGTATGAAGACCTCACAAGGATTTGATCCAAGTGTTTCTCAACTCTCTGTTGACCTTGATCCTAGTATCAATCCCATTAGACAAAAATAGAGTCTATTCAATCCAAGGATATAGCCCCTCATGAGGAAAGAGTTGTCTAAAATCATCGAGGAAAAGATAATATTTCCGATCAAGTATTCTACTTGGGTTGTGAATCTTGTTCCAATGTGCACAAGAAGAATGGTGAAATCAGACTCTGTGTCAATTTCAGATATTTAAATAAGGAATCTTTGAAGGATCATTATCCTTTTACTTATATGGAGAAAATTATATAGACTGTGGGTGGCGCACAAATATTCTCTATGTTGGATTGGTATTCTAGCTTCAATCAGATCTTCGTCAAGGAAGAGGATCAATTCAAAAAAGTGTTCACAACCAAAAGGGGAACATATGCATATCAAAATATTCCATTTGGTCTTTCAAACACAGGCGTAACTTTTCAGCGTGCCATGGACATTGCCTTCAAAGGATATATCAATGAGTTCATCTTGGTTTACCTAGATGACATAATTGTCTTCTCAAAGTAGAGTGCATATCACATGATGCACCGTAGAGAAAGTCTTTGAGAGATGCAGAATATTTGGGGTATCTCTTAACTCCAAGAAGTGAAATTTCACATTGGCGTAGGGAAAGATTTTGGGCCATGTGGTCTCAAAGGATGGCATCGTTATTGATCCTAAGCGCATTTCAGCCATCCTCGCTCTCTCCTTACCTGGGCACAAGAAATCCTTGTAGTATTTCCTAGGAAAAATCAGCTTTGTTAGGAGATTCATTCCTAACTTTGTGGGACTAGTAAGGCCCATCACCCATCATGATAAATAAGTATACATCCTTTAAGTGGAAAGCAGAAGGAAAGGAGAGATTCAATAAGATCAAGAAAGAAATTGCTTGCATGCCAACGCTCATCAACCCAGATTAGCGTTAATGATTTCATCTTATATGATTATGGAATTGATGTGAGCATTTTTGTTGTCTTGTAAAAGGAAAATGAACAAAGACTAGAGCAATCAGTGGATTTCTTTAGGCATAAATTGAAGGATTATGAGTTGAAATACAATAACACAGAAAAATAGGTCTACGCCATCATGTGCACCCTCAAGAAATTCAAAAGCATGCTTTCCAAAAATCACATCAAGGTGTTAGTTTCACACTCAGATGTTAGAGACTTAATCATGGGATCTGAAATCAGTGAGAAACAAGCAAGATGGGTGACCAAAATCATGGAATATGATGTGACTATCAAATCCACGAAGTTGGTTAGAGGTAGAATTCTCTACAAACAGCTTTTTGAGGATGCATGCATAATAAATCTGAGACTTCATTATTTATAGATGTATATATCACGCGTGTAGAACCTAAACAAAATGAAAATCTTAGTGCGCACAGCTAGATGAAGGACATGATCACATTCCTTTCCGAGGGCACATACCCTCTTGGTTTAAACAAATCAAAGAGGAGGCATCTGAGGCTGTAGTCAATACCATATGTTTTGATTGATGGCCTTCTCTTCAAGAGAAATCTTGATGGCGTGTTGTTGAAGTGTATTGACGACATACAAATTAAAAAAGTGTAAGCAGAATTTCATGAGGATTCTCTAGTGGACACTTCTCTCCCAAGACTATAACAATGAAGATCATCGTGGCATGATTATTTTTGCCTACCCTATTCATGGACGTGCACAAGTGGGTCATGAAGTGTAAATAATGCACTTTCTTTGTAGGAAATAATAAGTTGGAAATGCTTCCCCTCCAACCAATCTAAGCAAATAAGCCTATTATGCAATGGGATCTTGACTTCATAGGCATGATCAATCTTCCTTCGAGCGCTAGACATAAATGGGTGCTGACAACTATAGATTACTTCACCACATGGACAGAAGTTGTCACACTCAAGGAATCAACTGAGTCAGTCATCCTTGAATTTCTCGAGGGCATTGTAACAAGATTTGGCATTCCTCAGAACCATTATCTTTGATAATGCGAAGATCCTTCCTTGGTACTAAAATCTCTTATTGGGCACTAAGCCTTGGAATATATTTGAAGACTTCTTCCAAATATTGCCCTCAGGGAAATGGTTTGGAAGAACCAACAAATAAGAACCTGATTAGGATTATGAAGTGAATAATGAATATCAACCAAATACATTGGCATACAAAGGTCTCACGTGCACTCTAGGAAAACATGATCACAATGAACAAGGCAATAGGAACTTTTCCTTATAAGCTTGTCTATAGAAAGGAGGCTACACTTCCTTAGCTACTTGAGTTGAATTCATTATCACTTTCCCAATAGTTGGAATTTGAAAGGTGCATACCAGAGAGAAATCAGAATGGTAGAACTGGTTGAACTTGAAGAATCAAGGAACTTCTGCCATGATCAAGCTAGAACAACACAATCATTCAACTAAGAGGTGGTTTGACAGAAAGGCTAGGCCTCAACCATTTAAACATTGGGGAATTAGTCTTAAAATGGGATGCTGACAAAGCCAAACCATGGGCGTCATTCAAAGTTTGATGCACTTTGGAGTCACCCATATATTATCATTTCTTGCAAGAAGGATAACTCTTTCGAGTTATCTCATCTTGATGGAGGTGCGCTATCAATTCCATTCAATGGGATCTATCTCAAACCCTTCCATTAATATTTTTGCATCATTTTGTATATATTAGAATAGTTTCAATTCCTCTAAGTGTGTTGTACGCGCATTATCTTGTTTGTGCATAGTTATTTATTTTTGCATGCTTCTTATGTGCACTATTTTTTTTCTTCTAGGATGTCAGTCATCTTCCAGTAGTTTTCAGCAGTCTTGTAGGATTTAGAACAGAGTTCAGAACATTCTTCAAGTGACTCAGGGGTAATTCTTCAAATTTACAGATCATAGATTCATATACATGCTGACTCCATGCCCAATGGATGCTCTAAGCTACTGATATCCTTCATCTAGCAAGAAGATGGCCCTGAAAGTCGCCAAATTTTTATCCACAATAACTCCCCTAGTTATTTGGATAAATTATATTTCCATTCTGGCTTTGAGGTTCTATATTACAGGTTATGCACACTTCAATTGTTCTTTTGGCATGTTTCCTTGGCTCTTGTTCCTCACACACCCTTACACACTCCTTTCCTACACTTATCATCTTTCCTTCTCTCTTCCTCTATTCTGTACCATTTTCACTCGTGCCCAATCTCTACGCATTTGCATTCCTCCAAGCAGTCTCATGCACCCTTCACGTGCACCTTAGACTTGATTCCCAAATTAGCTAAGTCCCTGACATCCTCATGTGCCCTCTTCCTTGCTCATGCACATTATCTTGTAATGATTGTGCCTCTTCCATACGTTCCTCCAGTAGGTGTTCCTTTTATTTCTCCCATGCACATCACTTTTGCACGCCTCCTTCTACTTTCTTCTTTTGTGCTTCTTTCCTTCGTGATCTGTCGTGTCATCCTCTGTACCAGTTCATGTGCCAAGTGGACTATCAGACATTGAGTGAACCACACACAACCTACCAAATCCTGTCACATGGCATTGAATCCTTGCAACCAACTAAGGTGTGATATGTGGTAGAAGATGAAAAAATAGTTGATGACATGGGTTACATTCCAGATCACTCAAGTTCAAATTTCGACGGGATTGGGTAGGTGAGAAGTTGGAAAAGGTCTCTCAAGCTATCAATACAGGATATGTCAGCTCCAACCACCTGATTTGATTTAGATCTCACCCTTTTCCTTCTCCCACATGCCAAAGAAACATGGAGAAGTGAACTTGATGGATTTGCAAGTGGATCTGTAGGCATTCATTTCTAGTTATTAGTGGTTTAGTTTTCAAAATTGGATTTTCCCTCCTTCTCCTCCTTTTCCTCTCATCCATTCATCTATAAATTTAAGATCATTTCTCATTGATAAGGGTTGGATAGTTTTGGTTTGTATATGCATTGCCTTGCATTTTGAGTGACAGAACTTTGGATCTAGTCCTTGTATGTGGATATCGGCCTTATACGCCATTGTAATCAACTGTGCATTTCTGGAAGTAATAGAAGCATTGTTTTGTGGTTATCTTCAGCCTTAGCTTGTTTTTATTATTCCTTCTTGCCTCTCCCTTACGTTGCATGTTCTTGTTGTGTCATCTCACATCCCTTGCATCTCCTTTTCTGATTGTGTTTCATGAAAATGATTGTGTGACTGCATTATGGTTCGAGCTTCATGTGTATAGTCAATCCCTGTGCATTTTCCATCATTCTCGTTCAAAGTTGATCATATACATCCCCTTCTTCCTGGTGTTATCTCCTTCCTTAGGTTATTTTTCAATTTTCATGTTGTCCTTCTACCCCTGGTCCCTTGGCATGTTTAGCTTAGGATTTCCTTTTCAAGCATTAGGAGTAGCAGTAGTAGTATAAATAGGTAGAGGAACCGGCCATCTCCGAAGTTCTGTCTCAAGTGCGTAAGGTCCCATAACTTGGAGATAGTCCCATTGTTGACTCAACAAATTAGTTCTTTTAGATTTGAGACACGGGTGGAATTTTAAGCCCCAATAGATACCATGGAAGTTATCAGGGCACTATAGGGAGAGATATAGTGTTTAAAGGAACCGGCATGTGATAAGGATCATGTAAAGAACATTAAACTCCCACTGAATGATGTTAATGATTTGAAAGAGGTGTGTAGTACATTGCGCAATGAGAAAATCATTCCTTTGCTAGGGGAATGGATACGAGAAAATGTACCGTACGTTGGATCTAAGTGCGAAAGACATATACTTCATGTAAATCTACCACCTTATAATCATGAATTTGATAAGGATATCACACTTGATGTCATAATTTATGGGTGGCTATTACATAATATTCTTATTGATACTAGAGAAGAAGTGAATTTGTTGACTATGGATGCTTGGAATCATATGGGAAGACTAACCTTGCAGCGATTGACGAATGT
The DNA here is from genome assembly GCA_019776745.2 of Taxus chinensis. NCBI lineage: Eukaryota > Viridiplantae > Streptophyta > Pinopsida > Cupressales > Taxaceae > Taxus > Taxus chinensis. Next base: position 746,455,778 of record CM034152.1, read on the forward strand.
GTTGTACATGGTGAACAAGACTAGGGCCATACCGATTTGGTTACTGAAGGATACAACTATTACAATTCAGGGAGTCAATTTTATTGAGGATTTTGAGGTATTAGAACTTTCCAAAGATAAAAAACTTCCCAACATTACTTGGATGGACCTAATGCTATACGAATAACATAGATCTATGATTTAATAAAAGGTACATCATCTTTGAGAATTAGGAAGAGTGCGTGATTATACCCTTACTAAATAAGAAGACAGAGCCCTATGTTGAGCCCTTGAGAAAAGATTAGCTTTATATTATTTATGTTCAATCAGTGGGCGATCTAGAGAATTTGGAACCATCCAAAGAGAGCGTACTTTATTGGGATGACGTGTAGTCTATAAGTGACACTACAATTGTTGTTTCTGATAATTAGACTCATGGAACATAAAAAATGGTTAGACATGAAGTGAAAGGAAGAGTCGCCAAGATAATTAAACCATGCATACTAAGGTGGTTAGGATTTAAGTCGGGGTACCAACATATACTAGTGAAGGAAATCCTGATGCATTTTTACATGCCATGGAGACTCGGTGGAATGATGAAGGGGATAAAAGAAATATGTTGGTCTATAACTTGTACGGGACAGCAGCACGCTGGTGGGAAACACATAGAGATGGAATTTTGGAGTGGCAAGAAGCAAGAATGACTTTCTCCACCAGGTTTAATTGGAAGCAATGTACCTACACAAACATGTGAATTTCATAGGAAGTCCTCATCCTATCAACACGTCCACAAGTGTGAGATATCTTGGTCATAGGGAAAGGAAAATTTTCCATGATCACTTTGGGTACATAATTTCTACTCCACACAATGTGGTTGTGCACACACATGATATTTCCATGTAGCATTAAAAAGAGAAATGATAAATCGGCAAGAGATGATTGCATGTATGGTCCAAACTTTTGATTACTTTTCTATTAAGCCTCTAGTCAATGAATCACTATAGATTATGAAGCATTTTATGTTGGGAGATAGCGCGAAGGCTGAAGAGATTATGTTAGAAATATTTGGAGAATGTGATCTTGACGTGCGCCTTGATCTTGAGGAAACAGATGAAGAAGATATGGTTTTTTCCTGGAAAGAAAAAGAAAAGGGAAAACTAATATACATGATAGATGATGAGGAAGTTTATAACCTCGATTTTGACCACACTGAAGGTGCATGCAAGGTGATGGCCAATCTAGATGAGAAAACATGTGCATATCACACTCTTATGAAGACAAAGAAGGTTAACTTTGGTACAGATATAGATCCCAAGGAGGCCATTATTGGTGACTACTGGTTGGAGAAGGAAGTGGCTAAGGTCATTGAAATTTTATGTGAATTTCAAGACTTATTTCCGAGGGTCTATCATGAGTTAAAGAGAGTTCACCCTTCTTTAGGTGAGATGAAAATCAATCTTAAATAAGGCTTACACTCGGTTATGAAGAGACCTTAAAGGATGAATCCTAATCTACACGTGAAGGTAAAGGAATAACTTGATAAAATTCTCAAGTTTGGAATCATTGAGCCTATTGAATCATTTGAATGGGTTAGCCCCATGATAATAAGTATCAATAAGGATGGTAGTATAAGAATTTGTGTGGACTACAAAGAACTCAATGCTTCATGTGTTATAGATCCTTTTCCCACCCCTTTCACTAAGGAGATCCTTGAAGGAGTTACTGGACACGAGATATAATCTTTTACAAATAGATTTTCACGTTATCACCAAGTGCGTATTACCAAGGAAGATCAGGATAATGCTATGTTCACCACTGAGTGGGATATTTTTTCATATATCGTGATGCCCTTTGGATCAAAAAATGTGCCAATAGTGTTCTCGTGCATTATTGTACAAGAATTTCAGGATATCATTCACAAATTCTTACAAGTGTATCTAGACGACTAGATAGTGTATGGCTTAGTCAAGGACCATTGTGATAGTCTAAGGTTCATGTTTGAGAGGTGCAGGTAGTTTATCATCTCTCTTAATATTAAGAAGTATATCTTTACAGCACCTTTTGGTACTTTACTTGGACATATAATTTTTAAACAAGGGTTGTTGGTAGATCCAACCAAGATAGTTGTGATTTGGGTTTAGAAGAACCTAAAAAATAAAAGTGAGGTGCGTGGATTCTTATGTCGTACGGGATATTACAAGAAATTTACTAAGGGATATACAAATATTTTCATGCCCTTGGAAGAATTGTTGAAGGCGAAAGGGAAATTCTATTGGGGTGATGCACAGCATCATGCATTTAAAACATTAAAGGAAAGGTTGTCTACTGCACCTATTTTGTGCTTTCCTTCATGGGAAAAACCTTTTCATGTTCATATTGATACTTCTAACATGGAAATTGAAACAGTGTTAGCGCAACCATGATAAGAAATTATGGATCATCCCATTTTCTTTACAAGCAGTAAGTTAACACCCGCGGAGCAAAATTACATAACTACTAAGCACGAAGCTTTTTTAATGATCTACGCATTGCATAAGTTCAGATAGTAATTGTTTGCAACCATGTTTATTTTCTATACAGATCATATGCGGATTAATAACTCGGTTAATAAGCCTATTTTGTAGGGGTGCATATACAGATGGATCGTTCTTTTTCAATAATTTGATTTCACAGTTTTTGTAAAAGAAGGAAAAAGCAATTAGGGGCCTAATCATTTATAAAAGATAAATTCTAGTGAGGATGCAAAAAGCATTGAGGACACTATGCCATATGCACAACTATTTATATTAAACTGCACACCCACAGAACTAGAGGACATTGCAATATTTTTTTGCACTAGGCAGGATCCTGAAGGAATGAAGACATTGGAGAAGAAGAAGCTTGCAATACGCACAATGCCCTATCAATTGATTGGTGGAGATTTATATAATATAGGACGTGATGAAGTTTTGCATCATTGTGTTTTGGAGAATGAGCGCAAAGGTATAATGGAAGAGGCTCATGGTGGAATAGAGGGTCGAAATTACGCAGGGGATGTTATCGCACGCAAGATTCTGATGGTTGGGATTTGGTGGGAGACTTTGTATAAAGATACTAAGGAATATGTGAAATTATGTGATCATTTTTGGTGTAATGGAAAGCCTAGACACATATGAGATGTTGTTATGGCCTATTGCAAGCACTGAACCTTTTGAGAAATGGGTGATTGACTTTGTGGGTCCTACTTCACCACACACATGTAGGATTGGTGCACGCTACATCATAACTTGTATAGATTATCTGAAAAGTTCCAATGACCTCCCATAGGATGTTAAATGATTCCCCTAGGTCAATTAGGAAATTCAATTCAACCCCCTAGGTGCTTTTATTAGCTCTTGAAAAATACTATTTTTGGACAATGTTGGGAAGGGCTACCACTGGCTTTCCCAAGATAGGTTGATAATAACCTTGCATATAATAAATCAATAAATTGCAGAAAATGATAAAACACAAGAGATATGGGGGGGCCAAGATGCCCTAATATCAATATATGTAGAATAATACCCTTAAGGTAGGGCAACACCATACAATGCTCCTTAAGGAAGGAGTAACTCCACAATCTCCCAAGATGGGAATCCACTTCGAGGGGGACACCTCCAATATACCTCTACCAAGTAGAAGACTCAACTCATACCTTCATTACTCTTTGTAATGATACTCACATCCTTTAAATAGGATGGGTAACACCTAATCCCAATGTAGGCCGACCCATTACCCAATATAATTAATTCCTATGTGAGCCCATATAGCTAACTAAGGGGATGTGTGCCACATGTCGGCATCTCCATCAACCCATATACATTATATTATCATATCCCATGTGAACCCATACATATAACTAAGGGGATGTTTGCCACATGTCGGCATCTCCATCAACCCATATATATTATATTATCATAGCCCAAGGTAAATAGCATAGGTGCAACCTCCTGGAGTGGAACAGAGGAAAAAAATCCAACATGGAGATCAATTTAAGGTCTAATAACATCATGGAATTTATTTTGGAAGATTTAGGAAATATTTGGAGGATTTGGGGCAGTTTCATCAAAAACAGGGTTCACAGGCCTAAGCAGTGCATAGGGCCAAAAGAGCTACTGAACTTCAGGAAGTGATCCTAGGAGCTCTAGGTGGAGTTAGGAGAAAAAAAAAACATCTTCAAAAATGTAATTTATATCTCTACAATATTGTGAAATCATATTTTTTACAACACTTTGGTACAATAGGTTTATATCTAGTTTTTTTCCATGCTCAGCTAGAGATCCAGATCAAAAATCTGATTTTTCAGGGCTTGAATGGAGCAATCAATAGCTGAGAACCAAACCATTGGATTCAAACGGCCATTTTAATTCAAATTCATATAAAAATTTTCCAAAACATTCCATCGGGATCTCAATATATTGTCATTTCAAGTTGCCCTCAAGGTAAGCCTCCTACAATTAGTAAATTTTTAATGAGGACATGTGTAAGCTCCAGGATCCTGATGTAATTTGATGTCCATTTAGTCCCTCAAGCTAATGGACATGATGGAAAGAAAAAAATTTCCCAACCACAATATGCTCTATGGTCACACATAGAACCTTCTGGATCACCAATTCAGCCACCAGGTGCTTGTTGGAGCCCCCTTAATCACCCAGATCGTGACAAGTGGTGCAACCTGGCACAATGTGCAAACTGACGACCCTTATGTCCCTTTGGAAAAGGGGCATGAGGTACATAAAAATTCTCCCAACCCAATGTGTCTCTCGGGTCATTAATATGACCATCTTAAGTGCAAATTTCAAGCCCCCAAAAGCTAGTTAGAGCCAAATGCACAACCGTCGAATGCCCGCCAAGTGTCAGCTCCAGGTGCAATGTGAAATTTGATGTCCCTTTCATCCCTTAAGTGCTTGAAGTACATAGGGGATAGGAAAATTTTCCCATCCCTAGGCATGCCTTATGGTTCTTCCTACGACCAACTTCCAGTCCCTGACGGTTTTTCTCTATCTTTTTAGACCTAATGCTCGTTCGTTGGATTTTTGCCAAGTGTCGCATTAAGGCGTGATGTGAAATTTCATGTCCATTTCATCCCTTTATGTTTAAGGGAAATAAAGGACATAAAAATTTTCCCTACCCCTGATATGTAATTTTAAAACACTTTCAAGCTGACACTCAGCTTTATTTCTTGTTGTTTCTTCTTCACAAATCTATAACTTGTCATAGCTCTGTTTATGCTTGCACCCAGTCTACCATTTCTGCTCTAAACCAGCTCTTCCATAGCTACCAAACCCTCCAATCCATGAAAATACACATGTTTCAGAGGAATAATTGATCAAAAGAGTTAAAGAAACAAAGAGCGAAGGAGAAGAACAAAGAATTTCATCTGAAAACCCCATTGCTGTGAAATGAAGATTTGAACATATCTTACAAACTGGTGCATGAAACAAAGAGCCATTTTTTACTGTATTCTTCATTTTCAGAATCCATAAAAACCTCACCTACAAACCTCCCATTTGCAACAAGGAGTGTTCGTGGCGAAGAAATCTCTTTCTTGGCACAAAGAAGGAAAAAGTCAGATTTCCCATCAAACCGGTAATTGGTTTGAAGAGAAATTTCGCCGGTTGAACAAGAAAAAAAAAACCCATATAAAAAATATAAATTTTTTCGTGAAAGGAGAATAAAACTAGACCTACAATTTTCAAGCTTTGTTAATGGTTGTCATGTCCAGAGCTATCGCCAGGTGAAGAATTTGAAATTTTAAAATCTCACGAACCAGTGATCGGGTAAGCCTAAGATTTCAAAGGGGTGATATTGGGCAAAAACCCATATCAAAAAACTTCATTCCACCGTGATCCGATCTCCAGAATCTCAATTTCTAAAAATAGCAAGTCTTCTACATGGGAGAATGTTATTTTAGGTAAGCCACCAACTGAAGAAACTACAAAGGAGGCGGTGAACACAGAATAGGTATCTCAGGTAAAAAATCATCAAAATGGTTGTCTTATTCCATAATTAACACTTACTAAAAATATTAAGTGGTCTCACAAGCACCTGCCAAAAATAGCAAATTGGTCCAGAAGGTGAGAGGAACATAGGGAGGAAGGGGAATTCGAGTTGCAATATCCAATTGAGGTTTGAAGGAGCTGATTTTTCATACTTACTAAAAATAGTAATTCATCTCATTGGAACTTACTAAAAATAGTAAGTCATTCTAGGGGGTGAATTTCACAGAAGGACCATCCTAAGAGTTGAACATTCAAATTAGTAGCTACAGTTGGAGTCCGAAGAAGAATTTTCACACTTACTAAAAATAGTAAGTTTCTACATTCAAGAATAACAAGTGTTGATGAACCATTCATATTTTTTCCAGTATATTCATCGGTACCTAGGACATGTACAGACAAATGTATCATTCCATATGACCTATGTCGGCAGAATATGACAGTGTTTCAAAGGGTCATCATGGGCGGTAGTTTCCATCCTCGACTTCTTTGAAGTGGATCTCCATGAGCAACGCCCATGGTCACTATTGGGATAACTCAACAGTGTTTCTTAACACTCAGTTCGTGGTGTCCATAGGTCATCAAAAGGTAGTTTCTCGTCAGCAACAATGTGTTCACAATATGAGTAAATCATTCATAACAAGTAATTCAAGGGACAAAGAACAATTTAGCATCGAGTCTAAGCATTAAGGAGTTTTCCATGAGGCAAAGGATTTAGAAATTCAGAGTTTCATCTCCCTGGAAGAATCAATGGATTTCATCATGAGCTAAACCCTTTCTTTTCCTTCTCTCTCTTCTCCCCCCACTTTCTCTCTCCTCCACGTTCTAATTCTTCGGTGAGGTTGCACTTTTTCATATTTCTTAAGTTCCTAATGTAATAATTCACTTTTATGTTATAAAAAGGGACTTAATGTTTTCCTAAGAAGATGAAGAGTCTTAAGTCGTGTCAAGACATACAAAGAGTCATTGGGGGTTATATGAAGAGTCTTTTCTCTTGCTGTAAATTGTAAATCCATCACCATTTCAAAGGGTTGGTGATTGATTTTGTAAACTCAAGCCATTTTCTTCCATTTCCTCATATTTAATTTCTTCATTCCTTCACTATGTACAAATTTTTTTTAAACATCAATATAAAGAGTTTCTAGCCTTTTTGACTGAGGGATTTATTGATACTTTGTGCTCATAAATTCTATTCGGTCTTGTTGCTATTTATAGAGTTGTTTCTTCTTAATTTTAATGCATGTGATGAAACTTCTAACTAATGTGTGCAAGAATCTAATTTTCTACTTGTAGCATTAGTTCCCCTACCTGATATTCTCACTCCCTTTCCCCCTCTCTTGACAAATTCCTCACTAGCAAGAGATTTCTAACTTTACCACAGGGTCAATAGAGTGCCCCTTTTGGATCTCCGGCTGCAAAGCCAACCCAGATAAACCCAACCTTACTCATGCATGCATATATGGAAGTTGCACTATTTAAATAGAGGGACTTAGATCCCCAGAGCGTTAGCAAGAAACCCACAAATTTGGCTACTTAGAAATTTTTCTCACTAACACAGTTGTTCTTTGCACTTAAATGACCACTTATAAGAGGTTGAATAAGGCTACACCTTTTTATTTGGTGTTTGGCGCAGAGGTTGTATTTCCTATTGAATTTATGTTACCATACCTGTGTATTGCACAAGTAAGCGGATTAGCTGATGAGAAATCTATTGAGGAGCGCACTGACAAACTAATGAAGTTAAACTAGCATTGTGCCATTACACATTGGAGCTAGAAGACCGAGAAGGCCAGACAGAAAGCATGGAATAATAGGCACATCAAGAATATGAAATTTGAGGTTGGAAAGATGGTTCTTCTGTATAATTCCAAGTTTACGTGCAGCCTAGGGAAATTGAAAGTGCATTGGTTGGGATTGTTTAAAGTAACCAAGATACTTGAATCAGGTGCTTTTCAGTTGCAGGTGTTGGATGGCACCATGTCTCCTGGTTACTTCAATAGGAGTAGGTTGAAGCCCTAATATAAATAAAACTTCTTGGTGTTTATAAGAAGGCATTATTTCCAATTAGATTAAATTTCCCTTTTATGTGTTTCATTTCACCGTTGATATGCTTTGTTACTTTAGTTCATTGTTTTGTTGTAATAAGCGCACTTACGCACAGGAAGTTGATTACTATATTTTGAGTTCATGCATAGAGGACCGCACATACTTTTAGTGTGGGGTGGATTGCAAGTATGCAAAGAAGAGTAAATTTGTTGGTTTTGAAGGTTGACTAAGAACTAAATGAGTACGTGAGTTAATGATGATGATGGTTTGTGGATGAAAGTACAAGAAAGGTGTTACAAGTGCTTTAGATGAAGGAATTCTTAAGGAAATTTTCTCATATTGAATACCACGCTTAGAAGGATGATTGCACAGTGTAACGTGAGGTAGGCAGCGGTATAATGGACTACTTGGCATGAGGCGTAGAGGGTTATGTACTTCGGTGCATGGAGGTGTGTGAAAGGAGGTATGTAGCCGAGTAGTAAGCGCACCACAAGGTTAGGACTAGAGTGCGGAAGAAAGTAGCAAAAAATGTGGAAAAGAAAAAAAAAGCGTCATTAAAGTTGAAGTATGGTGGTAGGTGAGGACTCTAGATAAGGGGAGAAGGTACTCTAGATAACATGGATAAGAGGACTCTAGATAAGGGAATAAGAGACCTTAAAAATAAGGGGTAAGATACGACTCTAGATAACATGGAGAAGGTACTCGGAAATGTCCCAAATAAGGCGAAGAGCGGGCTAGGAGAGTGGAACAAGTTAGAGGCCGATATCAATAAGGATTACCCTAAACTCTTGGTTCTGGCAGAGGAAAAAGACACCAGTGTGCCTTGAAATAGTTTTCATTCTTTATATTTTTATGGCATATTCATTCCTTATTCTTTCGTTCTTTATTCATTGTATTTGGAGATATAAGTGAAGAAACCCTATTGCCGAGGGGGGAAATGACATTAGTGTAGGGTAATGTTGGGTTGGCTAAATTACCCAAGTATGGAAAGGGTACATGGAACAGTAAGGCACGCAAAGTGGGTGCATAGACATGCATAAGTGTCAAGTAAAGTGGGGCACGTCCGAGGAGATCAGTTCCAAGACTTAGCTGATTTTTCATGTCACGGGCTAAAAATAGGAAAAGCGGTTGGAGTGCGTCTGAAGTAAAGATAAAAGCAAGAAGACTTTGTGGATAAGCAAGATCTATTTTGGGACTAAAGATAAGATCAAACGTCATGCATGGATCGATCTAATAATAGAATTAAAAGAAGAGTTTAATTATAGACTAATATATTATTAGGGTCAATAGAAAAGCATGCAGCTGCTAGCACATGGTTATTTTAAGCATCCAAACTATCCTGAGATTCATGGGCGGTGAAGGGAAACTCCCCACCCCTATATGTGTGTGTTTGTGTGTGTGTTTGTGTGTGTGTGTGTTTTTGCATTGTTTTGGACACCATGTACAAACCCATGATGTAATAGAGTTATGTTGCTCTGACATTCTATCATGCATGACTCTCTCTGGTGATTATTATTATGTATTCAGCTTCTATGATGTAATCTATATGTTATGAATGGATAATTATGGATGGATTCTGGTAATATATGTCTTTGAGTATGGCGATTGCATAGTGCAATTGATCTTAGTTTGATCTGTTATGTTTTCTTATTACATGTGTTTCCTTATGTTATCTATAATGATTTACATCTAAATGTATGCCTTATAATGGTAATTACAAACATACATGCTAACATCTTGGCAAGATAGCACAAAGGAGGGACCTGGTAGGCTTCGTGGGATTCATATGAGCATTTAGATATGTCTGAATGAAGTGCCAGCGTTCCTAGGCATTGGGTATAGAAAATAAGGGCTACAAGGTTTATTGTCTCCCCCAATTCTAAGTCTTCTTCATTCGCTTTAAGTCCTTTCCTTGTCCCATTGTTCCCCTAAACCCTATTAACTCTTACATTCACTATTATACTCTCATGTAGTGCATTATCTCACTCAAGAAACAAGAAGGATGTCTTTATTAGTAAATGACTAACCTTTGTGTTCAAGCTTTGTTATAATCATCTTACTCTACCTACTGGGAGGACTTACCCCTATAACCTATCAATAGATCAACTTAATCATCATTCAACATTTTCCAAGGACATCTCGATCCACTCTTAGGACTCAAACCTCTTAAATTCACTTCTTTACCAAATTAATGAATGATCTCAGATATTCTTCCCATTGACTAGTAACTGGGTATGTCACTATGTACTCTCCCTTCTCTCCTTCTCACCACCAGTGAGGACTTACCCCAATAACCTATCAATAGACCAACTCAATCATCATTCAAAATTTTCTAAGGACATCAGGATCCTATCTTAGGACTCAAACCTCTTAAATGCACTTCTTTACCAAATTAATGAATGATCTCAAATATTCTGCCCCTAACTAGTAATTGGGTATGTCACAGTGTACTCTCCCTTCTCTCCTTCTCGCCTCCTAGGAGGACTTACCCCTATAACCTATGGATATATCAAATTAATCCTCATTCAACATTTTCCAAGGACATTTCAATCCTCTTTAGGTCAACCTTTTAAATGCACTTCTTTACCAAATTAATGAATGATCTCATATATTCTACCCCTTGATTAGTAATTGGGTATGTCACTGTGTACTCTCCCTTATCTCCTTTTCAATAACACTATGAAACTCTCGACCTCTCCTAGTCTTAATAAATTTTATAGCAAACTTCACACCTTACAACAATTCTCTAACACCTCATTCTCCAACGTGTAACCTTCTCCCTTACTTTGTACTATGTTTTTACACTTAGGTGTCTTGTTAGACCTACTACCCTGTCCAATCCTATTTTTTGAGATAAAAACTCATAAAATTGGTTTCCTTGAGTACTAATACACTTTTTGGATACCCATTAAGCTTATTCACATATTGGTAAAATTAGTTAGAGAGTTTCTTAAGGAAATATGCACATTTTCACTACGATCAAACCTCAATTAGGTCTCCAAGCAAGTCTGGATCAGACTATCATTAATATAACAATCTTTGCACCTCCATTTTCCATGAAACCAATGAAATATGTTATAATATCATCCTTGGTCTCTTTCTATCAATTTTCTTCAGGGTTTATTAGGTAAAATGTGTTTTATAGACAAATTACCATTAAAACCCTAATTTAGGGTCTTACCAGGCCCGAGAGGGTTTTAAAATCCATATCTCGCTTAATTTTCCACTTCAATACCTAATTCCAACTTCCACATCTCTCCAATAACATTCCCCACCTTTTGTCTTTTCTCTCTACCACACAATACTACCTAGTTTGCCTCCAACCATAAGCTTTGCATAAAAATATGGTCCTAAAACTTTGTTTCTAGGCATTTTTGCTAACAAACATCATTTATAAGTAGCAAATGAGATTATTAGTTTAAAAAACATGTCTTATGCATCATTAATGACCTGAAACTTCATTAAAATATTTGCATGCATAAACTTATAGACCTTCATACCATGTTTCTTGCTTCATACCTTCTCTACTAAACTTGGCATCATAGGTTTCTGCAACCAAAATTGCACTCACCTAACTTCCAATGCTCTCAATGATGTTTTCCACACCTGTAACTCATTGTAACACTTGTACACACATTCTCTCATACCTATATAGTCACATGCAATCTCATACTAGATCCAAACATAGAGTAAAACTAGTTAACAAATATAAAGGATCTCATACACACATTACTCTTCCATTAACCAAAGAGAAAATCTACAAAACAAGAAGAAGAATCCTTCAACAAGGAATCAAGTTCAAAACACTATATATTTCTCACAATTATCACATAAGATTCCTTTCATTCATCATATATACAAATGCTCACAACATGTATACAAAGGATTACTTATTTCATATCCATATAGTATATGCTCTAGCTCCTTTCTCTAAGCATCCATGGCTCTGATAATTGATTTTTAAATACCTTAGAAATACTACAAACTCCCCTCTTCTTATTCTTTCAAGAATGAATTTATAACTTCCTTAAAACGAACTTTCTCTATTGCTTCATTCAAATTTCCTCTTCATATCCTCTCAAGAATGAGAAGTTACAACAAACGATTCCCCTTCACCAAGGTGAGTAACTGACCAAATACATAAGTAACTTACTTTTTTGATTAAAACACCTTAGCACATCATGTTTACCCTTTTACTACCCCTTACATTTCACACAATGTCTCCTAGACCACCTAATATTATTAGAAATTAAATTGTTTGAAAATGGCCTATGGAGGGAAATCCCAATGGACCTTATTACATGCTCAAGAGGATCCCATTAAGAGGGATTCCATACAAAAACACCGAAACTGGTCTCTAAAATGATTTCTCATGAATATTTACAATGAAATTTGAACTTAGTCTTTGGATGCTCCTGCATCAGCAATGTCTGGGGACTTAAGTGGACATGGGCATAACAAATGGGAAGACCATGGAATATTGTGTAATGACTTATGCAAAGCTGTGACAAAAAGGATGGGGTCGTGTAAGAATAAAAGTCCATGGGAGATTGTGTAACACTTTGCACAGGTTGCAGTTTACATGGAATATTGTGCATTTGTAAAGGGCCTAGATGGTGAAATAACACGGATGATTTATATGATACATCCTCCATTTGGGCATATCTAACACCTAACGCTTGGTTTTCCAAAAGATTTATTTTGCGCAAGAAAATTACACTAATTAGTGATAGCTTGAAAAAGATAAGCGTTAGAAATTCTACTAAGTATCAATTTTTGCATGACTTGACATGATCATTTTGGTTCCACTGCACAAAACAACGAACAAATAAAGAGTTCACACTTTTACGTGCAAGGAAAAGAACAGGAAACATGTGTTGATATAATGGATGCAAGGTAAGTAATTTCCCTTACATGCAACCATTGTACGAAGCTAGTAAACCCACTTGCCATTTCTAACATCAACGGAACTGCCATTTCTAACATCTTTTTCAATAAATCTAATATCTTGCCCACTCACCAACCTGGAAGCTAAATATATCTCTTTAAACACGTCATGTCATATGGAAGGTGTAAAAATCTATAAAAGCTTGACTTCTGAGCACAAGCTTCCCCAGAACACCAAAAAAACATTGAATTCCACCAACCAAATCAAATCAATCTAGGATTATTCTAAGAACATAATAACATTCAATGAAGATCTTTTAACGACTGCTAAGAATAATCAAACATGTCATACACTTGTAGGTTTTCCACTTAGCATTCAATTTTATTTTAAAATATAACCACCCTTCATTTGATTTGTCAAATTTGGGTTGTGCAGTAGGTTATGGCCATTTATGTTGGAAAACATTGTTCACCATGGGTTTTTCTATAAATACCTAGCTAAAAGATGTAAATGTCATCAAATTTGAAATAGAGAAGCTTACGGAAAAAATTATGCATTTTCCTTATCTCACTTTATTTTCCAAGTTTTGATCTAAGTTGGCAACTATTAGTACTTGTTTTAATTCAAGTGAAGGTTAGATGATCCCTTTTATGTTTATTGTTTGTAATATCTTTCGCTTTAGTGCTTAAAGGAGTTGACACATACGTCTTGCGGGTCCAACTGCTTTATGTTTCTCTTTGGCTTGATAGTCGATTCCCTCATACTCTTGCACATGTATGTGTATGGATCGAGTGCATATTGGTCTAAGCGTGGGTATGACTATTGGATCTTGGTGTTCAAAAAAATTAGAGATTTCATTATGGCCTGCAAACTTACTTCTCTACTCTCCGTATGCCACTCATATTTTTTACATTTGTATACCACTATTAGACTAGATTAGTGTAAGACTAAACTTGAAATTTTCCTATAAAGATTAAACTTAAGTGATTGTAAGTGTTCATAGCTAAATATATGCATGTAACTCTGTGCATTGAATAATCTATGAAGGTTATTTTAATCAATTGTTTTGCTTGCAGAGTCCTAAAAACGGATCCATATGATTTATTCTCAAGCCATAGTTTCCCAATAACTACGAACCAGTAAACACCCTCAAAATCAAATGAATATCATGATACCTCTTGAGGTAGTCCCACTAAATCACTTGGCCACCAAGACCTGGGGAGATTTAACCTTGAGGAGACTCCTACTAAATCCATTGCCCAATTATTATATGTGTGCTTCCTTTCAAGAGAGGCATTATCCCACATAGAATGAGAAAAGGGAATCCATGCAACCATTACATGAAGCCAATAAACCTGCTCGCCGTATAACTTAGAACGTAAAAAATGACAAAAGAGCCTAGTTCACTATAAGACAAACGATTGTTGCTCACAATCAACAGAACTGCCATTTCTAACATCTTTTTCGGTAAAAATAATATCTTGCCCACTCGTCAACCTTGGAATCTAAATATATCTCTTTGAACATGTCATGTCATATGGAAGGTGGAAAAATATATAGAAGTTTGACTTCTGAGCACAAGCTTCCCTTGCACACCACAAAACATTGAATTCCACTAGCCAAATCAGATCAATATAGGATTATTCTAAGAACATAATAACATTCAATGAAGATATTTTATAATTAAACATGTCATACACTTATAGGTTTCCCATTTGGCATTCAAATTTATTTTAAAACATAACCACCCTTCATTTAATTTTTCAAATTTGGGTTGTGCAGTAGGTTTCGGCCATTTATGTTGGCAAACATTGTTCACCGTGGGTTTTTCTATAAATAGCTAGCTAAAAGATGTAAATGCCATTAAATTTGAAATAGAGAAGCTTATGAAAAAATTACGCATTTTCCTTATCTCACTTTGTTTTCCAAGTTTTGACCTAAGTTATCAACTATTAGTGTTTGTTTTAATTCAAGTGAAGGCTAGATGGTCCTCTTTATGTTTATTGTTTGTAATATCTTTCACTTTAGTGACTATAGGAGTTGAAGCATGGTCTAACTACGTTATGTTCCTCTTTGGCTTAGTAGTTGATTCCCCCGTACTCTTGCACGTGTTTATGTATGGATCAAGTGCATATTGGTCTAAGTGCGGGTATGACTATTAGATCTTGGCGTTCAAACAAATTAGAGATTTCATTATGGCCTGCAAACTTACTTCTCTTCTCTCCCTACACTACTTTTTTTTTTACATGTATATACCTTTGTTAAAGTAGATTAGTGTAAGACTAAGCTTGCAATTTTCCTATTAAGTTCAAACTTAAATGATTGTAAGTATTCATAGCTAAATATATGTATGTAGCTTTGTGCATTAAATAATCTATGAAGGTTATTTTAATCATTTGTTTTGTTTGCAGAGTCCTAAAAATGGATCCATGTAAGTTATTTCAAAGCCATAGTTTCCCAATAACTACAAACCAGTAAACACCCTCAAAATCAAATGAATAACATGATACCTCTTGAGGTAGTCCCACTAAATCACTTGGCCACCAAGACCTGGTGAGATTTAACCTTGAGGAGACCCCTACTCAATCCATTGCCCAATTATTCTATGTTTGCTTCCTTTCAAGAGAGGCATTATCCCACACAGAATGAGAAAAGGGAATCCATGCAACCATTGCATGAAGCCAGTATACCTGCTCAGTGCATAACTTAGAACACAAAAAATGACAAAAGAGCCTAGTTCACTATAAGAAAAATGATTGTTGCTCACAATCAACGGAACTACCATTTCTAATATATTTTTCAGTAAAACTAATATCTTGCCCACTCGTCAACCTTGGAATCTAAATATATCTCTTTGAACACGCCATGTCATATGGAAGGTGGAAAAATATATAGAAGCTTGACTTCTAAGCATAAGCTTCCCTTGCACACCACAAAACATTGAACTCCACTAGCCAAATCAGATCAATCTAGGATTATTCTAAGAATATAATAACATTCAATGAAGATATTTTAAGGACTGCTAAGAATAATCAAACATGTCATACACTTATAGGTTTCTCACTTGGCATTCAATTGTATTTTAAAACATAACCACCCTTCATTTAATTTGTCAAATTTGGCTTGTGCAATAGGTTTCGGCAATTTATGTTGGCAAATATTGTTCACCATGGTTTTTTCTATAAATAGCTAGCTAAAAGATGTAAATGACATTAAATTTGACAAAGAGAAGCTTATGAAAAAATTATGCATTTTCCTTATCTCACTTTGTTTTCCAAGTTTTGACCTAAGTTATCAACTATTAGTGTTTGTTTTAATTCAAGTGAAGGATAGATGGTCCCCTTTATGTTTATTGTTTGTAATATTTTCTACTTTAGTGACTATATGAGTTGAGGCACACGTCCTACGGGTCTAACTACGTTATGTTCCTCTTCAACTTGGTGGTTGATTCCCTCGTACTCTTGCACATGTTTATGTATGGATCAAGTTCATATTGGTCTAAGCACGGGTATGACTATTAGATCTTGGCGTTCAAACAAATTAGAGCTTTCATTATGGCCTGCAAACTTACGTCTCTTCTCTCCCTACACTACTTTTTTTTACATTTATATACCTTTGTTAAAGTAGATTAGTGTAAGACTAAGCTTGCAATTTTCCTATTTAGTTCAAACTTAAATGATTGTAAGTGTTCATAGCTAAATATATGTATGTAGCTTTGTGCATTAAATAATCTATGAAGGGTATTTTAATCATTTATTTTGTTTGCAGAGTCCTAAAAATGCATCCATGTAAGTTATTCCCAAGCCATAGTTTCCCAATAACTACGAACCAATAAAAACCCTCAAAATCAAATGAATAGCATGATACCTCTTGAGGTAGTCCCACTAAATTACTTGGCCACCAAGACTTGGTTAGATTTAACCTTGAAGAGACCCCTGCTCAATCCATTGCCCAATTATTCTATGTGTGCTTCCTTTCAAGAGAGGCATTATCCTGCACAGAATGAGAAAAGGGAATCCATGCAACCATTACACGAAGCCAGTAAACCCGCTCGCCACATAACTTAGAACGTAAAAAATGACAAAAGAGACTAGTTCACTATAAGACAAATGATTATTGCTCACAATCAATGGAACTGCATTTCTAACATATTTTTCAGTAAAACTAATATCTTGCTCACTCGTTAACCTTGGACGCTAAATATATCTCTTTGAACACATCATGTCATATGGAAGGTGGAAAAATCTATAGAAGCTTGACTTCTGAGCACAAGCTTCCCTTGCACACCACAAAACATTGAATTCCACTAGCCAAATCAGATCAATCTAGGATTATTCTAAGAACATAATAACATTCAATGAAGATATTTTAAGGATTGCTAAGAATAATGAAACATGTCATACACTTATAGGTTTCCCACTTGGCATTCAAATTTATTTTAAAACAGAACCACCCTTCATTTAATTTTTCAAATTTGGGTTGTGCAGTAGGTTTCGGCCATTTATGTTGGCAAACATTGTTCACCGTGGGTTTTTCTATAAATAGCTAGCTAAAAGATGTAAATGTCATTAAATTTGAAATAGAGAAGCTTATGAAAAAATTATGCATTTTCCTTATCTCACTTTGTTTTCCAAGTTTTGACCTAAGTTAGCAACTATTAGTGTTTGTTTTAATTCAAGTGAAGGCTAGATGGTCCTCTTTATGTTTATTGTTTGTAATATCTTTCGCTTTAGTGACTATAGGATTTGAAGCACGGTCTAACTCGTTATGTTCCTCTTTGGCTTGGTAGTTGATTCCCTCGTACTCTTGAACATGTCTATGTATGGACCAAGTGCATATTGGTCTAAGCACGTGTATGACTATTAGATCTTGGCATTCAAAAAAATTAGAGCTTTCATTATGGCCTGCAAACTTACGTCTCTTCTCTCCCTACACTACTTTTTTTTTTACATTTATATACCTTTGTTAAAGTAGATTAGTGTAAGACTAAGCTTGCAATTTTCCTATTAAGTTCAAACTTAAATGATTGTTAAGTGTTCATAGCTAAATATATGTATGTAGCTTTGTGCATTAAATAATCTATGAAGGTTATTTTAATCATTTGTTTTGTTTACGGAGTCATAAAAACGAATCCATGTAAGTTATTCCAAAGCCATAGTTTCCCAATAACTACGAACCAATAAACACCCTCAAAATCAAATGACTAACATGATACCTCTTGAGGTATTCCCACTAAATCACTTGTCCTCCAAGACCTGGTGATATTTAACCTTGGGGAGACCACTGCTCAATCCATTCCCAACTATTCTATGTGTTCCTCCTTTCAAGAGAGGCATTATCCCACCAATTTGAGCAGGAATGTCTACGTATCTTGTGTTTGTGCACACATCCCTTTTCCTTGTAGCGTCAACATCATTGGTGTTGCGCAGGAGATAGGGGGTGTCACATGTGGATATTAACAAACCTAACATGGTGATGGCATTTGACAAAAGGTCACACACTTTTTTATCATTTAAAATACAAAAACTTGTAATGTCCCCTATTTCAAACTAACAACAGCTGAAAACTTCTTATCATTCCTCTTCACATGGCCAATAAGGAATTGCACAAGGGAATTCCTTCTGTTTCTTTTTTCTTTTTTTATTATTATTAATGCTTTTCTTTGGTGTTTTACTCCCTAAAGTAGGACAGCTGTGATTATAATGATCCCAACGTGAACTTAAAATATAAAATTAAGCTCATTAAGAAGTCCACAAGGTTGGGAAGTTTTTAGCAAGGAAATTGAAGATAAAGCAAGCTTAAGAGGTTGGTCTACACCTTATGAATCTTGGCGCCAACCAAAGGGTATAAGAGGAGTCTTAGGGGCTCATTTGCACATCATTTTGAAAAATATACTCTATCTATTTACACTTTAGGATTGTTTGCTCTATTTCCAACTCCACTAAGGGAGGAAATCCATAGTGTTGCATTCAAGAAGGTCGGCAACCTTCCTTGTCGAATTTAGAGAATGAAAACTTTCCAAATTGGGTGGTGTGAAGGAGAATATTGAATATCCTCTTGTTGGGTTTTATCTAGGGCATCAACTAGAAGACCTACATAGGGATTTTTCACGATTTGGAGTCCCTCCCCTAGGGAATGACTACGATTGAAGTCATTTAAGTGCCTTCTAGGGAACAAAACTCATTTATTAATTGATATTCATACTTTGGATAATTTATAAGGTTGAAATCATTCATATTTGGTTATTGTTGGAGTTTGGAAACCTCCATTCTCATTATTTCTCTTAGTTGAACTTTTGGTGTTCTTAAAATAATTTTCTAGCTGAATAATTGATTGATTGTCATGGTGAAATTGTTCTAAATTATTTCTAAAAGGTATATTAATATTGTGGATGAGTTGTAGCAAGATATTTGGGTGAAATCATGTGTTTTACGAGTTGTTCCAAAAATAAGATCGTTTTTCCGTACTAATTTAATTTTTTGTTTGTTGGTCCAAAATTCATATTTAAATAATATTGGGGTTTGTGCTAATTCCTTATTTTTTTAGTTTCATTCCTAGAAAGGGACATTAGAGTTGTATCAGAGCTTCGGTCTTCCCATCCTAAGGATTTCATGCAAGAAGGCAACAAGGCTTTCATTTTTTGTCAAAGGAGAGAAAAGAAATTACACCAGCCAAGAGAAGAAGAGAGTATGGCTCGCCAAGATCCATAGGAAGCCAAGATCAACAAGCTCATTGAAAGGAAAGTGAGATTGGCGGATACTATGGACTTTCTATCCCTAACCCTTAAGAGAGTTCATGAAGTTAGGGTTCATGATGGAGAAGGAAGCTCATCCGAAGCAAATACTTCAAGGCAGCCCTTTGGATCAACTCATGGATCAGCCACTAGGCCTTCTTTCCTTCCAAGGGAAAAAACCCTTCCGAAGGCAGGTACAAGTCCCTCTATGGGGAAAATCATAGCGGAAATCTATGAGGAATACATTGAACTTATGAGGGAGATACAAGAGACAATTTAAATTGTCGAGGTCATTGGGGTAAGAAAAGGAAGGTCTAAGTTGGAGCCAAGACAAAATGCACCACCAAAAGCGGTACAAACTGTGTTGGAAAAGATGTCTTTCTCTACCTTTGATGGCTCCAACAAAGGGACAATCGGAACATGGATGAAGATGTTAGGGTTAAATCCTGGACCACAAGAATTCACCAAGGAGCCAAACCGAAAGGAGTTTCTCTTTAAATAAGAAAAATAAAAATCATATCTACAAGAGGGTTTTAAGGTGGAATCTCAAGAAGACCACATTGAATGACATGGAAAGGTGTTGCTAGATGAAGAACCAAAAAGGGTTTTTGATGCAACAAAATCTCTAAAAAAATAAGAAGAATTCATGGAGCATGAGCCAAGGAAAAAAACATTTCGATTTGCAAAATTATGGAGAGAATTTGGGGTTTGAAGCCAAAAACTTTGTTGATATTGATAATAATCACCTTGCTGGAATTTTCTAAATAGCAATCAATAAGAGGAAAATTGACATTGTTCTTGACTTCAGCAGGAACCATGATGATGTTCCACACATATGTCAAGAAAATATGGAAGGAGTCAAGGTGGCAATATCTTCATTTATTGAAGGAGAATAGGAAAAGGAGGGTGAGCTCCTTGTGGGCATCCCAAGGTATGACCATATTTCTAATTTGTTGTTTCCTCTTATATTGTTACCATATCTTTTTCATCATGGGAAATACAATAAGGAGCATGCTAGAGACAACTATGGTCATGTTGTTTCTTCTATTCAAGACCAAGATTCTTTTGGCATGGATAATCTTTGGAAGATCAAGGTAATTATCATTTCTTGCACTTGTATCAAAAGGAAACTTATGAGCAGTCATAGAGGGTTTGTTGTACATTCTAACCACATGGTGAAGGATCAATGTTTCCAGTTAATAAAACACCCTTGGGAACTTAGTAACACACATGAAGGCAAGATCGTAGGGAATGGACAAAAGAAGATACTTCTAGCTCAATACCTAAGGTGTAAAGATGGTGAGAGAACTAGATGTTATCTTCAAGATTGTATAAAACATCTTCTTATGGTTTTGGGGTACTTAGGTTACTTTCAAGATTTCCACTCTTGGATGTATGTGATGGTGGTGGATAATGCATCGACAAAAAAAAATCAACTTGCTACAAGGTATGGAATAATTCAGTTTTCATGAACCAAGGTGGCGTAATAAATCATTATTGTTTAGAATTGGATCTCTAAAACACATCTAGTAAGAAGGCTTAATGATACATGGATTCCATGGGAGCTTTGGGGTGTAAGTCATCTTTCTAACATGAATGAGATCAGTTTGGAAAATTTGGATCATGAACCCTAAATCATTATGGGAGTTGTTTTAGATTGTGTGGTTGTTATTTCCAGTTGGTTCTGCATTCTATTTACAACCACCAAGTGGGTTTCAATTGCAAATAAGCGGTGCTCTTCTTCTAGCGACATTAAAAAGGTAAGGGTAACTCTCACAAGATGTTTGTTGGATGGTACAATTCTAAATTTGAGTAAAGAAATGTAATGCTACAACCGTGATGAGATGTTTTTCCGATTTCATTGGTTTGGGTTGCGCATATCTTCTTAGGACAACAATAGACGGGAAGTTTTGAAGATATTCTTTTCATTTGAAATTTTTTGTAAGAGGGCTTACTCATTGAGAACAACTAAGGCCAATGTTCCAACATATTTGGTATTGTTTGGGACGAAATTCTAGGAAAAGTATGGTTGTTATACTTATATACCAACACTCAAAAGTTTTGATCCAAGCTCAAATTAGCAAGGTAATAACCATCCAAAAGAGGTGAGCATAAGTATTGGTGTGTGTTGTTTACATCTTATGTTGAAATGCAATGATAAAGGGAAGAAGGCAATACTACCAAGCATGATTAGCATGAAGAAGGAAGACGCCTATCTTCGGGGCACTCAATGCATAGAGGCTAGTAAAGGTCTACCCTTGGGTAAGGTGCTTCATGACGATAGTTTTTGGTTGGTTCCAGGCATGCACAATATCACCTCCTTGTGGGGAACACTTGAAGACTTAGGAGAAAATTGGATCTTTCTTATTGAAAGCCATCTTCTACGTTAAGTTAGGACAAGGATGGGTTGCAAGAATCTTGAGTTAAGGGTCAATATGTCTGTTGATTTCATCCATAGCCTTGTTGATCTTCATTTTCCAACTTATGTAGGACTATTTCTAGTCCCTACACTACTCGTGAATTTTCCTTTTTCCATAAGATTTCAATTTGATAGTTGTTATACCATTGTCTTAAGGTTGAACATGCAAGAATCAAATTTGGGACTGCCGTTAGCAATCATAAACAGCTATGAACTTATATTTCCAAAGGAAATTCCATCATGGGTTGATGTGGGAAGAAGGCTACAGTTGAGAGGAAGAAATAACTCAGATTTGATAGCCTTGAATTGGATAAGATTGAATGAGGTTTATAGTTGTGGTGAATTGTTTTTGGCATATTCACAATCTGATTTGAGTCTTGTGATAAGAGGGATAGTTGGTCCAGTTGACTATTCATTTATTCCTTGCCCTAGGATGGAAACTACAATAGTTTGGAAGGCTTTTGACACAAGTGAGCATGCCAAAGAAGGAGATGCCATTGTTGTTTTTGAAAAGGGGGATAAAGAGAATTTCAATGAAGAGGAGAGCAACAAAGGTATGAGTTTGTTTGGGTTTAAGATACTTCATTTGACAAGTACAGGATCCAGATTATGGGAGCACTAGAGCATGTTCCCTCACCTTGATATGATGATACTTAGACATATAAGCTTGCAATTGCTTGAAGGCAAGAATTTTGGGAATGGAGGATTGTAATGTCCCCTTTCTCAAACTAGTACCAATTGAAGACTTATGGGCATTCCTTTTCCCATGGCCAAGAAGGAATTGTACAAGAAAAGTCCTTAGGTTTCGTTCTTATTTTCTTTTATTGTTATTAATGTTTTTTTTTTGTGTTTTACTCCCTAAAGCAAGTCGGATGAGATAATAATGCTCCCAACATGAAATTAAAAGATAAAGTTAAGCTCATCAAGAGGTTAGCAAAGGTTGAGAAGTTTCCAACGAGTAAATAGAAGATAAATAAAGCTTAAAAGGTCAATCTACACCTTATGACTCTTGGCAACAACCAAATGGTATAAGAGGAGTCTTAGGGGCTCATTTGCACATCATTTTTAGCATTTATACTTTATCTATTTGGACTCTAGGGTTGTTTGCTCTATTTCCAACTCCACTAAGAGCGGAAATCCATAGTGTGGCATCCAAAGAGGATGACAACCTTCCTTGTGGCATTTGGAGAACGAAAAATCTCCAAATTGGGTGGTGTGAAGGACAATATTGAAGATCCTCTTGTTGGTTTTTATCTAGGGCATCAAGAAGAAGAGTGACAAAGGGATTTTGCATGATTTGGAGTCTCTCTCCCAGGAAGCGACTGGGGTTGAAGTCATTTTAAGCGTCTTCGAAAGCACGACACTCATTTATTATTTGATATTCAGACTTGGCAATAATTTATAAGGCTGAAATCATTCACATTTGGTTACTGTTGAAGTTTGGAAACCTCCATTTTAATTATTTCTCTTAGTTGTACTTTTGTTGTTCATAAAACAATTTTCCAACTAAATAGTTGATTGGTTTTCATGGTGAAATTGTTCTAAAGTTTTCCTAAAAAGTCTATAAATATTGTGGATGAGTTGTAGGGTGATATTTGGGTGAAATAGTGTGTTTTACAAGTTGTTCCAAAAATCAAACCGTTGTTCCGTACTAATTTAATTTTCAGTTTGTTGGTCCAAAGATCATATTTAAAACAAATTGGAGTTTGTGTTAATTCCTTCTTTTTCAGGTTCCTTCTTTTTTCAAATTGGAGATTGGAGTTTGTGTTAATTCCTTCTTTTTCATATTTAAAACAAATTGGAGTTTGTTGGTCCAAAGATCATATTTAAAACCTAACCTAATAACATCCTAATGTGAAATATTCCCAAACCCACATAGAGTTTGTTGACACCTACATTTCGACTCCTCTTGGGGAAACTTTTACCGTCCAAATTGGATCTATGACCTAATTTTGTATTTTTACCCTATCTATTGTTTCCCAATCCAAATATAAAACCTATCAGTGGGCCTACTCTCAACCTCCAACCTCATCTACATAGACTTTATCCTCTCCATGGACTTTGGTTTTATTGAAATCGAGTAACACAAATCTCTTAAATATTAAAAAAATTATTCCTAAAGTAACAAATGAAAGGTTTGACCTCATACATATATGTTTTGAACCAAATCTTAAACTTTCAATTATTTATGCCCAAAATTCGTAAAACTGCAATATATTTGTAATTGTAGCTCTAATTGACATTCTAAAAGAAGCCTCATGATTGTGCCGTCATAACAAACCTAACGGTATGTTGTATGCATTTCCTTGAAAATTTTGAAAATTTGTCTTTTTTACCCCCTGAACCTAACTTCCCTAAGTCATGTTCCCACCCTATATCATTATTTTTTTCTATTTTTCCTATCTCTAGGCCTAGTAATTTGATTTCTCCCATAACGCACTTTATATCTTCCCTACCCATATTACTCCAATATACGGCCTACTTTACTATCTCCCATAGGCTATCAAGACCCATCCTAGCCTTCTCATCTGGCTGACTTATATCATCCTTCCATGAGCTCCCCTTAACATAGGGTTTACTTATTTTTGTAATTTAGCTTCTAGTGTTTCCTTTCCATTTTGTATGAGATAGGCTTCCTCAACAACTCTTTATGCATTATGGTAATCACTATGTATTCACACTCATGGGAATGGATGTTTCATTTGAGTTCATCTTTTTATCACTTATACTGCTACTTTATTTCAATCATTTTAATTTCAGTATTGCATTTTTCTGAAGATTGCCTTGTTTTACACTTTTTATGCCATGCAATGATCTTCAATTAGGGCATATGTATACACCACATTATTCACTCCTAAGTTTTCTCTTCACATACACCCTTGGCGCTTTAATTTTCTCTTAGTGATGTCCTACAAGGGCATCATTGAGAGTGGCGTGTGAGCTGGTTACTGGCAACTATGGGAGAGCTTCAATGTGCAATAAATGTTACCTTAAATATCATATGGATCTCCTAGTCATCCTTTTCAGCCTCCTACAACATCACATTATATACATCTCCTAGTCATTTTTTACGGCCTTGTACAACATCACCTTACTACCCTCTTATGATCAACCCTTTATACCTCTGTTAGATCACTTTGTATCAACTCCATAGACTTCCTCCACCTCTTGGTTGTTCCCATTAAGAACCCAAGATATGTTATTACCTGGAGCCGACAACATTACCATGGTCGATCCCATATAGATGTTATTCCTCATCACTAACTACATCGACTATAGTTAATACCATCAGTTATAGGGAAATGTAATAACTAATCATGTTCCATATTTATTTGCAACATTTTAAAGTATTCAACATTTTTCATTACATTTTCTTACAATCACTAAGTTACTCTTAAGATCTTAAAGGTTTAGAATTTATTCTTGCTTGTCTTTGGAGGTCTATCTTTGGAGCATTACGGCTAAGACACCCAAGAATAAGAGTTGTGCCAACAAGGTTCACCAAGTCTTTGGAGTCCCCTATTGTAGTTTACTTGGGTCTTCTTCTATTCATTTTGTGGTTGCCCACATCAACTCTCTCATAAGTTATTGATAGACCTAGGGGAAGTTAATGCAGAAAAGATGTTTTCATAATGGTAAGTATCTCTTACTCTCCTTTTTCTTTATGTTATTTATAATTTGATTCATTGATTTACTTTGCAAGTAACAGCATTCTCACTTCACTTCTCCAAGTAACAAAAATTATCCACACTGCCTACCTCATTCCTCACACTGCCTACCTCATTCCTCAAGACATAATTGCATACAAGTTGCAAGAGAAATGAACAAGGCAAAAATCCATACACGGTTCCAAATACTCATAAAAGAAACACGTGTTAAGAGTATTGGAATCACCCAACAAAGTTGTCCACCAAAAAATAATTGACATATTGGACTGCAACAAGATCTTGTAAAGGGACAATCACACAAAATATGCTTCACATTTACCAATTTCGAGCAATAGAAACAAACTATCAACAAGACCAATATTGGATAAACGAACCTTTGTAGGAAGCCCCGATATATCACAAACCAAGTGAAAACTCAAAATTTATATAAGATCTTGACTGTCCACACACTATTAAAGGCTTCAACATCAAAGGCAATCCATCTAGTATTGAACTAGTGCAAGAGTGCATTTCTTATGTAACAAATGATAAAATCAATGCACGTTATACTTAGATATGGGATGATCAAATTTTCATCACCAATCTCTTCAAATATGACCTTTTATCTCTAGATTTCATTTAAACAAGTCCTCTCGTGGGATACGGTTTTGAAGATCCTTCATGGAATACGGATTTACAGGGGACAGCACAAACTCATGGGACCAATGAGCACCAATCTTTCTAATTATGTGTATTGGTGTCCCACAAATCTCTCCATAAAATATTCCTTTCTTACTAGACATATGTGCTTGTACACATGGAATAATAGCTATAGGCATATCTTGTAATTCCCACATCCAAATTGGTCCATTACCCAATCTCTTCAAATATGACCTTTGGTCTCCAGATTCAATTTAAACAGGTCCTCTCGAGGAATAAGGTTCTGAAGATCCTTTATGGAAGATCGATCTACAGGGGATAATGCAAACTCATGGACCAATGACAGCCAATCTTTCTAGTTACATGCATTGCGTCCCCCACATCTCTCCATAAAAAAATCATTTCTTACTAGATGTGTGCCTATAAACGTGGAATAATAGCTATAAACATATCCTGTAATTTCCACATCCAAATTGGTCTATTAGCCAAATCACAGCCAATGCAACTATCAGATACTCTCGAAGTAAACCTGCAATTATTTTCAAGCAGCCCAAATACTCTTGAAAACAAAAGATCCTTTAATCTGAAAATTATTTGGATCAAAAAGAATATCACAAAGCCCAAAAGAGCATGCAATCTTACTCAAAATGATGAGCTAATAATAGTCTATGCCACATAAAAATCTGCCAAGAAATAGAACCCTCCAAGCATTGGATCACTCATTTGATTGCACGAATACAGTCTTGAGTAGCAATATCTCTTAACCCCAAACCACTTTCTTCCTTGGGCACAATACAAACAGCCCACGGCACCATAGGAAGACCTCGAGTGCCTCCATATTTGAACCAGAGGTAAGTTTTAGAAGAAAAAATCAAGACGAGGAAGTTGAACTTTTGAAGGAAGCCAACGTGAGATAATAATAAACATGAGATGTCTGCAATATTCTACTCAACACTATCAACTTACCTACAAAAGACAAGTCTATATTTTGTTGGAGAAGTTTATTCTACAGCCTTTGAAGAACCCAATACCACATACTGGGGAAAGGTCCAAATCAAAAAGGATGTTTAGCTATCTGAGAATAACTCAAGGTTGGACAAAAGTTCACTCGGTTGGAATCCAAGGAGGTAAAATATCCAAACCAATAAGCTCCAAACTCTAATTTATGATGGTTGACGATGGCTCCAAAGATGGTGCAAAAAGTATCCAGGGAATCCCTTGCTCCCGCAATTGAATCATGGTTTGCTTGGATAGAAAGATGAGAGGCATCAACAAAATGATTATTAAACATTTGTAAATCATCAGGCAAATAAATGTCTCCAATGTTGTCCTGAATACAAGCAACTTCTAGTAAATATCCCAACGCATCAGCTGTAAGCACATAAAGATAAGGAGCAAGTGGGCAGCCTTGCCTTTTGGAATGATGAAGCATAATGCATGGGGAAAGATTATTGTTAATGGAGACAATGGATGAAGCACAAGAGAATAAAGTGCTCACCATTTTCATAAATCTTGAATCAAAGCCAAGACATGATATTATTTCGATAATGAAAGCCTAATCAATTTTGTCATGCTTTATCAAAGTACATCTTAGGAAAAGGATCTATTGTCCAGTCTCTCTTGTCCAATATATAATTTCCTGAGTCGATAATACAATGTTCAGAATGAAGCAACCTTGAACAAATCATGTTTGTTCTTTACAGACAATCCAGCTCACAATGTTCCTCATTTCAAATACCAGAGCCTTGGCTAGGATCTTATACACAACACTTAAAAGAGTGATCACTGATGGTATCTCTGACTGAAGATTTCAGGATCAGCTTGATTAGACCTTAAGAAAAATTGATTTAGGGAATCTGTTGTCTACAAAACCATTAAATTTATTAGAGGATGAGAAAACACTTGATTTTAACATGATCATATAATCACTTTCATTTGAAGTTTGACAGAAACATTAAAACATCGCATTTTCACATCATCTCATGTAAGAAAATTATTACTCAATTCTACTTCACAGTTTTTGTAATTTTGTTAGCAATAAACAAATTAATATATAAAAAATATATAATTGAAAACCTCCTAGATACAAATATCAGTATCTCTGTCTCTGGATATGTGATTATAAGTACTGAATCGAGGGTTGAGTAAGCGTCCATCTAAATTAAAACCTCTTTTGGCTAAGCTACAAAGATTAGAGGGATTTATTTTGTAAAAATCACCGGGATCGAACATGGTCCTCAACATAGCCACATATCTCCAAGAATTTGTTCCTTGATGGATAATGTTCATCCTCACAAGTTGGACTGCAACCCTTTAGATGTTCTCCAATATATTGAAAGCATATGTCATTGGATAATTTACTTATGTTACCCTCACTGATCTTTTGGGATAAAAAATGCAACCCAAGTATAGAACAAGATCTGATCCAACTTGTTACTTAATGTTCCGTGTAATCTAGTATTTGTATCCTGCACCAATTTGAATTTTAAAACAGATCAACATATGTGCAGCTATTAACTTGGCTTGTATGATGAGAGTCCATTAATGCAGAACAGACATTTCCCACAATAGATCAATTTCCCTTTTAGTTACAGGGACATTAGGGCTGAACTGCACTCGATAGATGTCAAGACTTATGCTTTGGTCTGATGAAAGATTATTCACACAGACTCCCGACAATTTTCAGGAATCCTAAATTGGGTCTTATTTTTCTATAATGTATGTTAAGCATTGGTTGTCATATCCCTGACAAGATTGGACTTAATCAGTCACACACAACTTAAATACATCCCCCATAATATGTGATCATAGACTATTCTGATAATGCAATTCTCTACAGATTAAGCACAATTTTTGCTTCAAAGTAGTGAAGGAAAAAAAAATTTATTGCAAAGCACAATACAAGGAGAGCTGAGAAATATAATGGCCATAACCATATCTTGAACTTTTGGTATGGTACATTACTATTGTGATCTGTACAACATCAATGTCACAAGTACTCTAAAAAGTATACATAACAAGGCTTGCGCTGAATGTTATTTATATCCTTCCTGGGTATGATAAATTATCCCATGGCTTGGTTTTAAAAAAGATGACACTAGGAATATAAACCTCCTCCAGCAGAAACTATACAGTTTGGAAGGATGTATCTATTGATACAGTTAAAGAAGGTTGGTATCTACAGGAATGCCCAATATTTTAAAATTTGGTCTCATCTTCCAAAAGAATTTCGTAAATATCCGTCCTTAGTCGTAATTCTTTATCACGCATGACCTCCTGGAGATCAGATAGCTCCTTTGCAGTCAAATAATTGCTCAATTTCTGAAAGCCATCAAGCCACAATAACTTTGACCTGGAAAAGGCAGGAAACTAAAGCCTTAACAATCTACACGACCAATCCACTCAAGTCCTACCGATAACTTTGACCTGGAAAAGGCAGGAAACTATTAGCCTTAACAATCTACACGACCAATCCACTCAAGTCCTACCGATCTACACAAGATAGCATGTAAATAATTGCACAATTAATTTCAAGCAAGGCCAAGCAAACAAATTGCCAAAATACGCACTGCCATTTTACAACTGTATAACCAGGTGTGTGTCTACAGTATGGTTGTATTAGAATAAAGTAAAAGTGAAATTTTCAACTATAATAAATGCCAGGAATTTCTTTGCAAGAAAGGGAACATGCATACAACCGAGAAAAACTTGGCCCAGCTAGGCATTCAATTATTGAGTCGGGATGTTCAACATAAATTGGATTCATTTTTATATGCAAATGCATTTTATAAAAGAAAAATATCATAAGTCCACATCAGTGTTACATGTTGCAGACAAGGCAAAAAATAAAGGGACTATATCGAAGAAATACTTACCAGGGACAAGCATGTATAGCTCTGAAAAATATGCGCCTAGCAGTTTCAGCATTACATGCTACGTGGAGTTCGTAAGCAAGGTAGCATCGCCATAGTAGTACTGATCGTTGGGTATCTGAATCAGTTAATGCACGTTCAAATAATTTGTGAATGCGTGGTCCTGAGCCTTGCCTTCCTAGTTCGAATGTCAAGGAAAACATCCAGAGAACAATGGAAGGATCCCTGCCAAGATATTTAGAATTCATTTTAGACATGATTCTATTTCTAGAAATTTAACATGTCCATTTCCTCAAATAAGCATGTAAAACTACACTGAACTCATGTATGTTAACCACAATCATTCCCATCAAGAAAGCTCAAATTTAGAGCAGATCAATCTGTCATGTTAAAATAATTTGTGTAAATGCATGCAAGGTCATATGCCTAAATGGGTTGGTAGGTAACTACACATTTATCCATGTGTGTGTGTACCCATGCATGTGTATGCACATAGACACAATTGAGTACATTTGTGTACTTGTCTATATATATGTATGTTTGTGCACAAGCATGCGCATGCACATAAACATGAATGTGTGTAAAACTTGCAATCCATACATTTAGAAACGACATATACGAAACTAATAAGTTTCAAACATAATAATTGTACAGTGTAGAGTCAAAAAAATTGCCTTTGAAAAAATAATTTTAAAGAATTTAAGGTTTCCTTTTCAAATGTAAAATGTTCCTAGAGTGACAAATTAAAATGGAAGGATACAATATTTCTCAATATAATCCCAGGAAGCAATTTGCTATCTAACCTTAGTTTCTAGGTGTTATTGTAAATACACAAATAGATAGAATTCTCAAACATGGGAATTAGACTATATACACTGCAACTGTCATAAGAGTAGCTTTCCAGTAAGCTTTGAAAAACAAATCTAATAATAGCAGCCATGTTAAAGCCCAAGATTTCTCTGGATCACTGAGAAATCTTTTAAAGTCACTAGGTTACAAGAGCTAAAAGGAAATTTTACATGTCATAATGAATGAACCTACGTCTTTTGAAAACATATTTCAAAAGCTTCCAAAGATATCCAATACATAAATCGCTGAAGCTGGTAAGAGGTAATTATACGCCAGAAATAAGTTATTAACCAGTGACTGTGAACTTAATGCACCACCCACTCTTAAGACAACTCGTGAAAGAAGAGTTAGAAGCCACACTCTATATGCAAAGGAGCCACATGAACAAATGAGAATGGTTATACACCAAAGAGGTTAGAATTTGGGACTATCTGACCAACTAGATATGGAGGATTATCCCTGAAAGGTACCACAGCTGTGAGAACACAAGGTTGGCTTCAACATGATATCTTGGGTGCAATACCACAAAACATAGAGATTTTGAGGGCATTTTATTTCATAATAAAGTCTCTCCATTTTGAGTTTGAATGACAAAGTTATAACCTTTACAAGCCTTAGGTCTTTGAGATGGTGATGTCGTGAGACCAGAAAATGATCTGTAACGTGATAATTATAACATAATTTCCAACACAGTCATTTTCTCAAACTTCACAAAATGGTGTCACCTCTGTGAGACCACATTAAGGTCTCAAACATGCACTATCAAAATAATTTACTCAGGATACTTCTACATTGCTGCTAAATCAATCTTGCAAATGAAATAAAAAAAATTTAAAATAGAAACTAAAATGTTGCAACCCAGAAGAACTATTACTTTTGACAGTAGTCATCAAATAACCGACGAAGCTTGCTCGTGAAGGCAGATTGGGTGCTGATCTCTGTCAATGAAACATACATTTTTGAATTCCACGGATATTGATTGAGACCTTGTAGATTTATGTCCCATAACTGAGATGGTCTCACTAATACTTTATACTTCTGAAGCATCTGAATGTAACGTACATACAAAAGTTCGAGCTCAAGGTTCCGTTGTCGCCTGTCTGTCATATCACAAAAGAAAACTGTCAACCATTTTGGACCATAGCTATTTTTCCTCAGTTCTCTATAATAAGCAAAATATAAGGTTAACTTGTAGTATGACTAAAATCTGTAAACAAAGACCACCTACAATAGCGATTTTAGTAGTGTTGTGCAGGGACACGTCCCCTAGATTTTGGCGACGTCCTGAGCATTTCAGGGACCGAGGACTTGGAGGGGACGTACCCAAAAAAAAAAAACTAAATTTTTTCTTCAATAAATTCTGTCACTTTTACTTTGAAACAAACCCCCCATACAAAAAGGTGTTATTTTTACCTAAAACATTGAATTGTAATCCCAAAAAGTACACTAAAAACATTAAATAAAGTTTAAACCCCTAAACTCATTGAATAATGTACTCTTTTAGAAGCTGTCCCAATATCTGGAAAACACTTTCCGCCCCAAAATCAGGGAAATTTTTTGCCATCCCAAAATCCCCATCCACCTATCCCCCCATCCCCAAGACTTTGGTAACTATGAAATTTAGATACAAGCTCGCCCCAACAAAAATAAGAAAGTTTTGCAAAAAAATATAAATTGCAATACATTAAAAAGGTTTGCAAATAGCTTCTTAGACTTAACTTCATGGAATACAGTGCAAGTAGTGTTTATAATAACAAATCAATTGAAGAAGAGCACTGTGCACATTTGTTGCATGATCTTTTTCAGCATAGCAGAAACAACAGCAAAATGGCCTTACAAAAAAGATTCTACACATTACACTGCTAAAAATGGCATATAGATGTCCATTTCGAAACCTGATTTCCCTAGAAGATGCAACAATATAAATGTCAACAATGTTACCATCTAAGTTGCCAAAATATGATTACAGTTCAGTTGAGTAGTGGATATTGCAAACTTAGGAAAAGATTAAAAATCTGTGTGCACACGTACATATCCGCATCTCCCTTTAATCGTCAGTTCCATGTTGCCTTCTATAACTGAGGGAACCTGCTGCACTTAAACAGTCACCTTCTATATATCTCCAGAATTTGTAGCCTCAACTACTGAGCATTACTAAATCCAGCTGAGATGAATGGGTTTTGTTCAATTGAGCCCATCCTTGACTGCATCACGATATGAGGACACTTTCCTACAATATTTGGAAATCAATAGGAAAGGGTGTAGGAATCTATGCATTTTTATTTGTTGAATGATTAAACATAAATAAACAATGAAATCAACATAGAAGAATTATCAAAGCATTGTAAAAACTAAAAATAGGTAATGCGTTGAGCTCTTCTTCTAACTTCACAATCTCATTGTTTGACAACGATTGATGATTCACAATTGACAAAAATCAAAAACAGGGATTGCGGACCAACGGAAACAAGTGTTGTAACTTCTAGAAAGTAATGTGTACTTAAGTAGTAGGTTATGGCCAAAGTGACATATGAACTCTCAGTTAAGTTCATACGATGAGTACAGTATTCAAAATCATTAATAAAATCTTAGACAGAGAAAATGGAAAATGGTACAACCCAAAACTCTTGCCAGCAGTGTCTAACTACCATAAACAGCAGCGATGTATTATGACTCACTAATAGAAAGTATACCAACTTATGTTATGGAAGCAAAATGACAAAAATTAAGTCCTGTTGATCATTCATCATCACTTTCAAACAAAGAGTTCTTCCCCTCTTGAGAGTTGTTGCTGAAGTCTTTAGAGAAGTTTCCCAGTCTGAGGGAGGGCAGCAACTCATAAATCTTCTGGAACATTCTAAATGAACTACCATCCTCATTGTTTGTACATCGAGATGATGTCACAATATGACTCAAAAACTAATAGAACCAGCAGGATTAGGCGGACCAACTACCATAAACAGCAGCGATGTAGTATGACTCAACTTATGTAGAAGCATTTACCATGACAAAACTTATAGAGTCCTTGGGCCATAACTGAGTCATTCACCATCACTTATGTATGGAAGCAAAGTGACATGAACTCTCAAAAAGTTATGGAGTTCATACGCCATAACTGAGTCAGTATTCAAAATGACTTTAATACAAATCTTGAGAGAAAATGGTCAACTCATAAAATCTTCTGGAACCATTGAAAGAAATTTGGCTCCTCAGGTAACAAGAAGTTGTACAACCCAAAACTCTTGAGGGAGCAGTGTCTAGCAACTACCATAAACAGCTTGTATTAAGAAGGCACATTACTAAGCTGAGGCATTTGATAAGGACGCTTGAATTAGCACCGCTAGGGGCATGTTCACAAGCTGGGTTTTTGATACCATTCTTATCAATATTGCCCCTAGGATTCCATGTTCACAAGAGAGACCATCCTTCAAAAATTATTGAGGTTGACTCTCCACTGAGATGGGTGCATTGGAATTCTTTTTTGAGAGATGATTTTATTAACTGTGTCGAGTTTTTGATCAACGCATTTCAAATCAAAGTTTCCAGATTCTGTTAGGGAAGGGCATGATGGTTATGCAACTCATAGGAATCTCTACTGGTTAGTGCTCACATTATGTGTTGGGTGAATATATTTGTAATAATTAATAACATGTAAATGAGTTGTTAAGAAACCAACTCAAATCAAGTGTAAATGAGTGTGTTAAGTTGTAACCAACTCAAATCAAGTGTGTGTATGTTGAGTTGTAACAACTCAACTTTAGATAGGATGTGTGAGATATTATTGGCATTAGGAGAGATTCATGGAGGAGAGGGAATAGGGATTGGGTGATAAGGATAGAACACCTTAAATCAAGGAAATATCTTTCCTATATATTGTAATCTCTTCTATTGAATAAATCATGAAGTGTTTTGATCAAATTTATTAAGTGTTGTTTTGTGTAAAGCTCTACCAAAATTTACATTTGGTATTAGAGCAATCTAAGTCTCATCCTGTGATGGAAGAATAAGTAGTTTGGAGGGGCAGCTGTAACATTCTGATTGCCCAATTGATGCGACATTAATCTTGTAAGATTTTTTCAGAATTTATGTAGTTTAGTTTCGTTGAATGTTTATTTATTTTTATTCTGGTGAAAAGCATATGAATGATTCTTTGACTGTATCCTTTAATGATTCTTTGACTGTATTATTGGTTGTTCGGGACCCTGTGCTTGAGATTCTTTACAAGCAAATACCATAGAAGAAAAAGCGCTTTAGTAGCACAAGAAGAAGCTTAGCAGTAACACATATAGAGTGGCCTGATGTTTTGACAGTTGGGTGTCTAAATCTACTAAATCGGAGTGGCGCTGCATGAGAGGAAACTATTGTGCTTCATTGTCGCCAACCATTCAATTACAGTATTTTCAAGTATTCATAATCAATTGCACCTGAATTGGATCGATTCTACTGGTGCATGTGCATTGAATCAAAGAATGAATAATAAATATCATATGTATGTGTTCAAGTCTTCAAAGCTTCTACCAATCCATCTCTATTGTGTCCATCTGCGCCCATGTGTGACTGATCGAAGCTGCATCAACTCTTGTTAAACTCTCCCAGGTCACCATCTACGCATATGACAGATGAAATTCTACATCTAGTTCCTTCATCATGCATTGACGTCTCTGCATCTTGTTCTGGGGATTTTCACATCTTCATGAATTGCACTAAATTCTCGCAGCCGTTCAACTTATCTCCACCACGTACGCAACATTAACATAGCAGTCAACTCTGTTGATCCATGCATGATTTGTCAAAGCCATGTTTGTTTGTTTAATCATGTCATCAGATTTTTAAATCATTTTTATCTTTTTTGTTGAAAGGGTATTTAGTATGGTTGTAAGTCTATGTTTTTTAAATTGTCATGTTAGTCTTATGTTGTATTAACGCTAAATACCATTATTGTCAATATTACTTTGTCAGAGGACAACTATAAAAAGAAATTAAATATTACTTTTTAAGTATGAGTTTTAGTCAAATGTTCTAATTCATAACAGTGTCTAGTATGTAATTAGTGACAATTGTTTGTCTTATGAATCTAGTCTTCAATTAAAATAATGTCCCTCCAAATAAAATAAAGTGTGTAGTTGAGTTAAATAGTAATGTGTATCATTTTAAATTGTCGTTTTTTTTTGGCTTGTCAAAGTTAAAAAGCTCATCTTATGTAATTTTGGGGTTTATCAAACTATAAAGTTTTTATGAGCCATTGTTAAAAGTGTCATCAAACGTCTCATTATAAAAGAATCGGGAAATAAATAAAAAATTGTCTGCATTTTGACTAGATGCACTATCACTTGTACATGACGTCCATCTTTGTAAAATGAGCTTCAGATCCTATTTTGCTAAGTCGCATACAATTGGACAATGGAGGAAGGAGGTCGAACAACAACCTCTCATCAGCCACTAGTGATGAGGCTGCTTCAGATTTAGTGGCATTTTGTTTCCAATTGTGCTTCCAGTTCAGTTTTTGCTTTCCGTTGTGGTGTGGTAGAAAATAAGAACGTAAGCAGTATTCTTGTTCAAATTTGTTCTAAGTGAGCTAAAGATTCCTCTATATTTTCCCTTGATGTAAGATAGTGATGAGAGATGATAAAAGTACTGCAGCATCATGATATTTAGGTTGTTGATTTTCCTGAGAAAATCATCTAGGATATTGGTTGTCCTGAGAAAACCATCTAAGTTTTTTGGTTGTCCTATAAAACCTTCTTTCTAGGTTTGTGGTTGTCCTAGAAAACCATCGTGTTTTCGTTGTTAACCACTTATAAAACCATCATGTTTGGTTGGTAAACCACTTGTAAAACCATCCTTGAGGTTGTTGGTTGTCCTAAAAAAACCATCCACATCATGAGCAAGAAGAGGCAGCATGTTGCAATACAAGATAATGTTTTCCCCATGTTCACACTAAGGGGGGGAATGTTAGGAAACTATATTGGTTAGTGCTCACATTAAGTGTTAGGTGTATATATTTGTAATACTTAATAATATGTAAATGAGTTGTTTAGAAAACAACTCATATTGAGTGTGTGTACATTGAGTTGTAACAACTCAAAATGGTATGTGTAATGTCCCTTTCTAGGGATGAAACTAGGAAAAAGGGAAATAGCACAAACTCAAAAGAGAGTAATCTGATTTTTATAACAGCACTCCTGAAAATATATGAAATCCTAGCAGCGAACTAAATCTACACTTTTAGGGCACCAAACACCCTCCAAACAAGCTGAAAATAGGAGCATAAATCCTCTTAAATATTATATTCAATTAATGGAATAAACACCAAGCCAAAGCATTCCAAACCATGTGAAAATTATGAAATTATACCAAGTTGTAATTAAATAAATGACAGCAGAAGGACACCTCACAATAAGGGCTGGAAATGGAGATTTCAAACCCCAAAAATATCAATAAAGTATGAAATTGGCCTTAGCAGCGAACTGAATCTACACTTTTAGGGCACCAAACACCGTCCAAACAAGCTGAAAATAGGTGCATAAATCCTCTTAAATATTATATTCAATTAATGGAATAAACACCAAGCCAAAGCATTCCAAACCATGTGAAAATTATGAAATTATACCAAGTTGTAATTAAATAAATGACAGCAGAAGGACACCTCACAATAAGGGCTGGAAATGGAGATTTCAAAACCCCAAAAATATTAATCAAGTATGAAACTTGGCCTTATAAATTGTAGAGGAAGGTCACTATCAGCTCCAATTGCCCACATGTGCCATAGAAGGCACTATCTCCATCTCCTCCTCCAACCCAGTCTGCTACCCACTACCCTGGAGAGAGTTTCAAAATAAATGTAGAAACCTTATGTTCGCTTCTTCCTTTATCAAACCTTAGCTGCAAACTAGTACAATCACTTTCTTTAAAGCCCTTAGGAAAACCACCATATGATAGTTTTTGTTTCTTCAATTTTCACAAGGTTTTTCCTCCTCCTGGTATGCCACCACCCAAATATTTTCACTCCTTTAGTGGTTGGAAGGAATTGAGCAAATCAACCCAAAACACCAAGCAAGTAGTAATTTATGACACGATAGATAGCCCCAAAATGAGTCCAAAGAGATCCCTTTATATCATTTTGGTAGCGCTAAAATCAATTAGGGGGTCTTCCCCCATAACAGACATCATAAGGATGTCTGCTTTTAACTTTATCTTTGGCTTTTCACCTTTTCAACCCAAACGACCTGCCTTATAAGAGAAACTATGAAAGACGAATGTAAATGCTCACGAAAAATACTGAAAAACATAACAAACACTTCCCTTGTGTAATATCCCCTTCTCGTTCGAAGACCTTTAGCCCAGTTTTGTATCTCGACGACCATAAAGGGTGTTAGAAAGGGAAACTTATCATAATAAATTATTATAAAAGTGAAAATATAAAATAACATTATAGCACTTTATATTAATTAATTAATGCTAAGTCAAAATAAATGAGAAATGGGAAAAAACGACATTGATAGGTTTTATTATCCCATGGAAAAATACGACCTCCTTAGGAGATGGAACAAAGTGGGAAAAGCATTAAATGAAGGAGGAAAAAGTTGATTGGATGTCAGGGGTGGCTATTTGGCCCATTACATCTATATAAGCAAGTCGACTTGCTTGAGGAGAGCATCTTTTGGCTAGTTTATAAAATTTGATTTTGTTTGCTGAGCTTTGAGCTTGCATCAATAATCTTCTAAGGATGAAAACCCTTAAGCAGAGGAAACATTGGGAACGAAAACCTCCAAAGTTTCAAAAGATTGAGGAACAAAAACTCCTCAGTTTTGAGAGATGGATCCATTCGGGTTCATCATTGGGCTGCATTTTTGTTGACAGTGATTGGTAGAAGTATCTTCAAATCTAGACATATTTGGGGTTCATTGCACTTCAAGAATCAGCGGGGCATAAATCATATCTGAGTTATTGGTGTTTGATGTGTGTTTGAACCAGTGTTTTAAAAATCAGAACCAGTCGAGGGTTGGACCAGACCGGTTCAAACTTTATGACCCGGTTTACTAAAAACACAAAAAATTATATTTTTAATGAAAACAATATATTTAAAAAGATTAGAAACCATGAGTCCAACAATTACACACAACATATGCAAAGTTGCTCATGTATATACTATATAGCATGTACGAAAGGGTGTTTATAGTCAAATATGGCAATCACAAAATTAGGGTTTAGGTTTTATAAAAAGCAGAAATTTTAATTAAAAATTGAATTTTTATCCCTAGCGTCGTATAAATGTGACTTGCAATCACTCTATTGGTTTAGGTCAGAACCATGAACCGGTCGGTTCCTTACGAAACCGGCCGATTCGGTACCAAACCGGTTGAACGATCTGGTTTATTCACCGGTTCGTGCCTAAAGATGTTAAACCGATCAAACCAGCTAGTTCTGGTTCCGGTTCGGTGCCGTATTTTTAAACAACTGTTGTACCAGTCAAACAAGAAATTTAAACGAAAATCAATCTGCAACTTTTTGGCATTTTAACACTCTTACACCCAATGACCTATTTTTTTGGGAATTGGTGAGCCTTCATTTTGGGTGGCTTTGGTGTTGTCTCTGCAACTTTTTCAGTTTTTGGGATCCCACCACGCGCCGACGTCGACAAATAACAACAGGCTAGAATTATAAGATGGCTACGAAGGGGGAGTAAATAAAGAGCATTCTTCAAAAAAGATTAAGTTCAACATTTTTCCAAGCCTCAGTTGTGGTACCACATAATGAATATTCCTGTGTAATGTCTAGGTATTTTCATCGTAGTTTATTTTTAAATAAAATTAGTCAAAGGGTTAGAAACATCTTATTTCCCTTGTGATTGATTCTACCACCCAATGCCATTTGGCCTTGGGGGTATTGGAAAAGTAAAATATTGAGTAAAAATTAATTTTCATTTGGCTGTTCCATTTTGGCAAATTTTGGGCATTTATTGTAGTTGAAAGTTCAATTTGATGTGTTATTTCAGTCCTATATTCATTTTCAGATTTGGTTTTTGCCTGAAATCCACTAGAGTAAAATTGTCAATATGTGGGGACATTACACATTGTTCACTTCCTTCTTGCCCACGGTACGTAGAATGGGCTAAAAGTTCCAAACGACTAAGTCTGGAAAAAGGGGGCATTCCAAGTCCTCCCTTCCCAAAATGGTTTGCCCTCAAGCAATTGCCAGCTTAGCTACCCACTAATCTGGATCTTGTACTCTCTCAATGAAGCAGCCCTGCCAACACAAGCTCAGATCCCAAAATACCATCTATCAAAACAACGACATCCATCATTGTCAAGTGGACAACTTCTACCCACAACGATCACGGTGTCTACTCCTTCCATCACCCATACTATAGGCTCTGCTCCTCGCGTCAATGAAGCCTTCGGCCCAAAGCAGAGAAGTCTTTCAACACCACTTGCAGGTAATGCTAAAAATAAGTCATATGCCATAAATCATTTTGGGGATTTCCATCCAATTCGAACACTAGGATGGCTGGGAGGGGTGTCTTCACTATGGGGCCTCTCCAAATCATTCCAAGCAAAAACCTTCTAAATGGCACACAAATACCATGGTTCAACAACTGAAATATTGTACTACATTAGAAAGATACACTATGACAAACCCTTCAAGCTTCATTTAAAAATTTATCAGTAATGTGATTGACATAGAGGTGGTGGTACCATACAAGGACTGAAAACTCTTTGGCTTCATCGTCTGCAATCCACATAAGCGTCCTTTTTCCCTTCCCCATTTTCTTGGATGAGAAACAATCCAACTACCACTACTTCTCTTTAAAAATGCCATGGGACCTCACACGAACAAACTTACTAAAAGGAAAACAAAGTTGCCTCACCGTTGCTTTTACATTGCCTCAGTGGATATATGGCAAGTTTTCTTTCAATGCTTTCATCATCTGTATTCTCCCCTCAAGTGATGGATGTTCAAAAGTGCACCTAGATGTCCCAAAGAACAACCGTAACCATGCAGTTTGTCCCCTCAAAATCAAAGGATATTGGTTGGGATCCTTCTTAATGACAGTTGAAAACACGTCAATGATGCTAGAAGATTGGAAACCCTTCATCCTCATGGCTATACTCAGCTCCGGCTGGCCGCCAAAAGATGCTTCCCAACTGCCACAACTAATCTCTTCAAATTTGGTTCGGATCAGAAGTTATGAAGCTGTAATGTAATATAACAGCCATACTTTGCCTAGAATTCTACTTCCCAAACATACTAATATGTTCGAACATGGCCTTAATTGATCTCGATGAGTGAACCCTCTTATACAAAGTTTAAATGAAATAATTCTTCACAACCTCCCCTCTATGTTGCCCCATGAAGATATGCCAATCCAACACATGAATTGTGGAGAACATCTTCATCATGGTTGTAGCATTGCATTCATTACACAATTCAGAATTGGGTAGTGGCCAACAAACATCTTGTGATAAGCTACCATACCTTAATCAATAGCACCAATGGATGAGCCCCTCTTCCTTGGTGCTCGAAATCCACTTGGTGGCTGGAAATAAAGGTGGAAACACTGGAAAGAACAGCCACAAATTCAAGAACAAAAACTCCCATAATGAATTCGAGGCTCATGTATCAGCGTTCCCAAATTTATCTCATCATGTTAGAAAGATAACGAACACCACAAAACTCCCATGGAATCCATGTCTTATAAGGCATTCTTGTTAGATATATTTTAGATAACCAAGCCCAAACAATAGCATGATACATTACTTCACCTTGGTTCATGAAAACTGAATTATTGCATACCTTGTAGCAAGTTTGTTTATATACATGCAGGCTGAATTTATATTCCAGAGGATGAATTATCCAGAACCTCACATACTTCCCCCCAAAGAGGCAATCGAAATGTACCTTGAGTCCCACAAAACCATATGAAAAGTTTGCCTCATGTATCTTACTATTAGCCCCCATGTAACGAAGGTTTTTTTTTTGTTTTGTTTATAGAAAATGGCCCACACAAAAATTAGGGTTGAGGTTTTATAAAGCAGAAATTTTAATTAAAAAATTGAATTTTTATCCCTAGCGTCGTATAAATGTGACTTGTCATGACTCCGTTGGTTCAGGTCAAAACCGTGAATCAGTCGGTTCCTTACGAAACCGGTCGGTTCAGTACCAAACCGGTCGACGATCTGGGTTTTAATCACGGTTCGTGCCAAGATGGTTTAAAAGATAAACCAGGCAGTTCTGGTTCGGTCGGGCCGAGTGTAAAACAATGGTCTTGTACCAGTCAAACAAGGGATTTGAAACGAAAATAAATATGCAACTTTTGGGCATTTCTCACCCCAAGTGACCTAGGTTGGGAATTTGTGAGCCTCATTTTGGGGGGCGTTGGTGGTGTGAAGCTGCAACTTTTTCGAGTTGTTTGGGTTGGGCATCTCAAAAAAAGATTATTTCAACATTTCCAGCCTCATTTGTGGTACACATAAATTAATATTCACTGTTGTAATTTCTAGGTATTTTCAATCGTAGTTTATTTTTAATAAAATTAGTCAAGGGTTAGAAAAATCTGATTTCACTTGTGATTGATTCTAACCACCCAAATCGCCATTTTGGCCTTGTGGGTATGTGGAAAAGTAAATATTTGAGTAAAAATTAATTTTCAGTTGGCTGTTCATTTTGGCAAATTTTGGGCATTTTATTGTAAGTGGAAATTCAAATTTGATGTGTTATTTCACTCTATTTTCAGTTTCAGATTTGGGTTTTGCCTGAAATCCATCTAGGAGTTAAAATTGTCAATTTGGGGACATTACACATTGTTCACTTCCTTCTTGCCCACAGGAAGTAGAATGGGCTAAAAGTCTCCAAAACAAACTAGTCTAAAAAAGGGGACATTACAGTCCTCCCTTTCCAAAATGGTTTGCCCTCAAACAATTGCAAGCTTAAATACTCCAATAACCTGGATCTTGTACCTGTCAAATGAAAGAGCCCTTGCCAACACAAGCTCATATGCCCAAATACCATCATATCAAAACAACTACATCCCATCGTTGTCAAGTGGAACAACTTCTACCCACAACGATCACGGTGTCTACTCTTTCCATCACCCATATCTATATGCTCTCCCTCGATGAAGCCTTCTACCCAAAGCATGAGAACATCTTTCAACACAACTTGCATG
The DNA here is from genome assembly GCA_019776745.2 of Taxus chinensis. NCBI lineage: Eukaryota > Viridiplantae > Streptophyta > Pinopsida > Cupressales > Taxaceae > Taxus > Taxus chinensis. The sequence goes on from CM034152.1 coordinate 746,499,054, forward strand.
TAAGCTGAAAAAAAGTCATAATCAACCATAAATCATTTGGGATTCCATGCAATTCAGCACTAGGAGGGTTGGGAGGAGTGTCTTCACTAGTGGAGCCTCTCCACTATCATTACCATGCAAGGAAGCCCTCTTAAATTGCACATGTGTACAACTGTTCATGACTGAAAGTATTGTGATCTAGCAATATAGAAATGATACAAATATGACAAACCCATGCAAAATTCAGTAATGTGATTGATGTAGAGGTGGTAGGTACCCATACAAGGACTGAAAACTCTTTGTCTTCAGGTGTAATCCCATAGGCTTCCCCATTTGTTTGGGTGAGAAACAAACTCCAGCTGCTCTTCTCTTTTAATACCTGTACCTACACATGGAACAAACTTATTAAAGAAAACAAGAGTTGCCCTCATCGTTGCTTTTACATGCCTCATGGATATGATGGCAAGTTTTCTTTCAATGCTTACAATCATCTCGTATTCTCCCCTCAGGTGATGGATGTTCAAAAGTTCACCCAGGATGTCCCAAACACAACTGTAACCATGCATTTTGTCCCTCAAAATCAGAAGGATAGTGGTTGGGATCCTTCTTATGACAGTTGAAAACACGTCAATGATGCTAGAAGATTGGAAACCCTTCATCCTCATGGCTAGATACTCAGCTCCAGCTTGGCCTCCAAAAGATGCTTCCCAACTGCCACAAACTAATCTCTTCAAATTTTGGTTCGGATCAGAAGTTATGAATGCTGGTATGTAAGTATAACAGCCATACTTTGCCTAGAATCACTTCCCAAACAATACTAAATATGTTGGAACATTGGCCTTAATTGATCTCGATGAGTGAACCCTCTTATACAAAATTTTAAATGAAAAGAATGTCTTCAAACCTCCCCCTCTATTGTTGCCCAATGAAGATATGCACAGCCAACACATGAAATTGTGGAGAACATCTCATCATGGTTGTAGCATTGCATTTCATTACTCAAATTCAGAATAGTGGCCAACAAACATCTTGTGATAGCTACACATACCTTATCAATAGCACCAGTGGATGAGCACCTCTTCCTTGTGATCAAAATCCACTTGGTGGCTGGAAATAGAATGTGGAACCAGCTGGAAATAACAGCCACAAGATTCAAGACAGCTCCCATAATGATTCGAGGCTCATGATTCACATTTCCCAAATTTATCTCAGTCATGTTAGAAAGATAACTAACACCACAAAACTCCCATGGAATCCATGTCTTATAAGGCATTCTTGTTAGATATATTTTAGATAACCAAGCCCAAACAATAGCATGATACATTACTTCACCTTGGTTCATGAAAACTGAATTATTGCATACCTTGTAGCAAGTTGAATTTATATACATGCAGCTGAATTTATATTCTCAGAGGATGAATTATCCATAACCTTCACATACATCCAAAAGAGGCAATCTTGAAAGTAACTTGAGTCCCACAAAACCATAGCAAGTTGATTCATACAATCTTGACTATAAAAATAACATCTAGTTTGCTTACCATTCTTCCACATCAAGCATATGGCTGTGGCGATTGTAAGTATCTTCATAGCCTTGGCTTCAAGCGTAGAACTTTGCTCCAAGGAACAATCTAGGAGTGGATACTTCAAAACCTTGTTAGAATGCACATCCCCTTCTATATGTTTCCTCATAAATTTCCTTTCATTCCAACCATAGTTGCAACTTGTATCCTTGACCTTAACACTGTTTTTAGCATGTTGTTTATGATGACAAAAATATTGCAGCAACATAGAAGGAATTAACAAATCTGAAACATGATCATTACTATCATACCTTAGGTTGTCCTTCACATGTTCACCTTCCTTTGTCAAATGAAGGATGATTGAGATATCTTCTACACCTCCATCCTTGTGACTCAGAACTACTGAGTTAGGATCAGCATTCTTCTTCCTCTTAGGCTCTTCATTTTCAACAAGTGAAGCCCTTTCTGCTTTGACTCCATTCATACCAACTGGACACATGTATGGAACACCTTAATAGCTCTTGTTAGAGCCATAAACACCATTATCTTTATATGTTTCTGTCCTAAAAATTCCAGCCAGCTGCAAAGCAACATTAGCAACCTGTAAATCTCCTTTCTCATGTGTATGCCCTTCAACATGATCTTCTTAGGACTCCCCCTCAAAACCCTCTTTGCAGATTTTCTTTTTCTTTTTCTTCGTTCAAGAGAAAGCCCTTTGGGTTTGGCTCCTTGGCGTGTTCTACTGGTCTAGGGATTAACCCTAGTATCTTCACCCCTACACTGGATGTCCCTTTGTTGGAGCCATCGAATGTGGAGAGTGTCACCTTCCCCAAAACATTTTAAAGATCCCTCTATGGCGTATTAGGACTAGGCTTCGGACTTGATCTTCCCTTGCTTACCCTTATGAATTCGACAAGCGAAATAGCATCATGGATCTCACTTAGAAGGGTCGTATACTCTTCACAGTTGGACGCAATATTATGCCCTACTGAACACATGTTTCCATCTCCAAAATGGCTTCTTTCCTTGGAAGAAAGTAGGCCTAGTGGCTGATCCATAAGTCGATCCTTGGGGCTGCCATGAAGTACTAACTCCAGATGAGCTGCCTTCACCATTTTGGACCCTTGTTTCATGAAACTTTTGTAGGGTTAAGGCCAACAATGGTGTCCGCCAACCTTACTTTCCCTTCAATGAGCCTATAGATTTTGGCCTCTTGTGAACCTCAGTGGGACATGCTACACTCTTTAACCAGCTGATATGATTTCTTCTTGTCTCTCCTTTGAATGTATCCTTTATCACCCTCTAGCATGAAGACCCTCAAGCTAGAAAGATTGAAGCTCTGATACCACTGTAATGTCCCTTTCTAGGACTGAAACTGAACAAAAAGGGAAATAGCACAAAGTCAAATAAGAGTAATCTGATTTTTATAACAGCAATCCTGAAAATATATGAAACCCAAGTAACGAACTGAATCTACACTTTTAGGGCACCAAACACCCTCCAAACAAGCTGAAAAGAGATGCATAAATCCTCCTAAATTTAGGATGTAGTACCTAGCTTAATCCATCATTAGTTTATATTTAAATAATATAATAAGTTAAAGTAATTAATTTTTTACTTTAAGTTACTTGGTGCTAGTTGTCATTAGTTGTTAGTTAGCTAAGTGATAGGTTCCTATCCCTATGTTTGTGGGAAGTTTCTAGCATTTTTGCTCCCAAATGATCTTCAGCAGTAGCTTCTAGTGGCAGTTAGGGGCAATATGTTATTTCTGCATATTGCTTAGTTTAGGTTGATTCAATTCATTTTACATGGACTGGATAGAAGTTGTGCAATGCCTATATACATTGCTCTCTCTCTATTATTTGTAATGATTCATTTTGGAGATTAATAAAATTTGTTTAGCTCCGCCTTGTTTGTGCCATAACATTTTGTATCAGAGCAACATTCTGATCCTGGGAGAGTGTGGGAAGTTTTAGGGAGTTTTAGGAGGATCTATCAAAATTTTGAGCTAGGAGGAGCCATAGCAGCCCCTAGCCTCCTCACAACCCCTGCCCTTATTCCACACCCTTGCTAAAATCTGACCTACAATAGCAAATTGCTTCTTAGAAGCACATTGCAAGAATTCAATATTTCAATCAAATTTTGGGCAAGGAGGAGCCACCCAGGCACTGCCTCCTGCACAAGAACAATTTGTGCTAAATTTTGAGTGAATCTGTAAAAAAAATCTCTCAGTTAGGGGTTTTATCACTAAATTTAGTGAAGGTTTTTCGTAGCTGAGTTAGTCGCAGCTAGTTCTAACGGTCTGCCAAATCTTGCGAGACTGTGTAAAATTTGGAGGCCATTGAGCAATTTGATCAGGCGAGTTGGGGAGTTGTGGTGACTAGGGCGAGTTGCATCGATCCAAACAACAGGAGTTAGGAGAGCTTACACCAACTCTACATCCCCGCAAACTGTGTTGGATGATCCAACCTACACAATGATCTCCATCACCGAGTTGCATCCTACAATTGAGAGAGTTACATTGATGAGCTCACATTGTACAGGGCCGAGTTCAGCACCACACAGGGCGAATCGGGTTGCAAAGGCAAATAGATCAAACTAAGGTTGAAACTCGGGGAGTTTAAAGGAGGTGAGTTGGGTGTTGGCAAGCCCATGTTCTCCAAAGCCAAGTTAGCCTCTCCATAGTGAGTCGAGTTCCCTCACCAACACCCTTCCACCGATTCATGTTGACTTGAACAACAGCGATTTGGAAAGCTTAGAGCCCAACCTCCTCAACGAGCTACACATCCCTGAGTAGCCAATGCAAACCATATACCTAGTGCCTAGTCACAAATAGAAGCGGCCAAGGCGTTTGAAGCGGCCAAGGCATTTGATTAAAGGCTCAGTGCAAGGTAACACTATTTAGGGGTTTTGTTTTTTTAAAGGCACAAAAATATTGGTTAAATATTTATTTCTCCATTGATAGATTCAAAGGCTGGACTAGCCTGAACGGTTAAGACTAAAGATTTTCAATACTTAGGTCAGGAGTTCAACACTCTCCATTTCAATTTTTCTAAAAACAATTAGCCTAAGCCCGTTCATCAACATTTAACGTCTAAATATAAAAGACGTCCAAATACAATTAAACCCCCTCTAACTCAATTAGAGGAAAAACTCATAAAAGAAGTTAATATAATAAAAAATTTACAAAAACTTTTGACGATTTTTTGGATAACTATGGAAATTGTAAATTTATAAAGGAGGCAAAATAAGCCCATTGAGAAAGTTTTTTGCATTTCTTTTTCTGAAAATCACATTGTTACTTAAAAAGAGGCCAAAAGAGCCCAAAAGTAAAAAACAAAATTGCAAAATTTTCAATTTTTCCAAAGCAAAAAAGGGAGTATTTTTCCGCAAGACAGAAAATTTTGTAAAATTGGCCAATAGTGCCAAATATGCTGATTTTTGTAAATTGACCGATAGTGCCCATATTGTAAACGGTCAAAAAATGAGCCCGAAAATCAACACAATAATATTTTTTGGGGGGTTATGTACTGCTTTAAGGGGTGCAACATGTTAAAATTTTCTACTCTTCTTTCATTTTCCTGTTTTCACAATGGCCGCAAATATGGCAGCCAAATTCTTTTTGTCATATTCTCAACTTCTTCATACAGATAACTATATTGCGTGGAAAACTAAAATTTGCACACAACTTGAATTTGAGGATATTTGGCCTGTTGTTTCTAGTACACTAACATGATCTACAAACGTGTAATGTTCCTTTTAGGGTTCAAAATAGAGAAAAGGGGTTTACCGGCTGTCCTAAATAGATCTGATCTGAAAAAACTGTCAAGTATACACACACAAAACTGAAAATAACTGAAAACCAATCCAAAATCAGCAGTTTCCTACGGCAGCAAACTATCTATGAGATTCAAAGTCCACATTTCACTATGCAAATTAATGTAGAATGCCACGAAACAATTAATCTAGCCACGACAATATTTATACATCACAATTACATGAAAAGATTGAAGGAATATCTTATTAGCACAGCTGGAATTAAATATTTATAACAGCAGCAGTTTAGCCAAACTGAGGGCTAGGAAAAATAGTAAATCTTTACCAAAATTCACCAAAGTCCAAATTACGGCCTTATCAATCATGGAGATTCGAATTATAAAATCAGATATGAAATTTGTGCCCTAGAAGGCACAAAACCAGCTTCAAACCCTAGCCGATCCCCTAGGGAAGAGCTCCAAAAATGATGTAAAGCCTTAGCAATCCTTCTTCTTGATGTCTCCAACTCAAAATGGACGGTCTCCATCCTTCACCAAGCCACAAGGAATGTTTCCGTCCTCCTTGGATGCCACACAAGAGGGTTTGCATCGCCCAATGCCCAAAGATGATTGCAAATGAAGTCCTTAAGTCCTTTTTATATTCTTCCCTTGGCGCCAAAGGACAATTAGACAAGCAACGGCCTCTTGAGCTTCACTTTATCTTTTAATTGCTTTTTTAATCTCTCCAAACCTAGCCGACCTGCCTCCTAAAGGAAACACCTAAAAGAAAACATTAAATCTAATAACAGAAAACTAAAATGAAATGCAATTTCTTCCCTTGATCAATTATTCTTCATTGCCATGGAAAGGGAATGACAAGAAGTCCACATGTAGGCCTTAATTCGGAAAAGGGGACATTACAAAAATGATACTGCAAAACAACGTTCATTTGATAACACAAATCAAAAAGCTAAGTTAATAATCTTATTTAGTGTTTTAGATAAGGTTCAACCTCATATAAGTGAGGCCACGATGGCAAAAAAAGCTTGGGAAAAACTGAAAATTGTATACGAGTCATGAAAATAAGAACACAATACTTCATCTCCAGTGTCAACTATTAAATTTAAAAATGCAACCAACTGAAAAAGTTGAACATTTTTTAGACATGTTGCCACTTTGCGAGCATCGCTTCAAGCTGTGTAAGAAGTAATTGACACATCACTTGTGCCAATAGTTTTGAGAGCCCTGCTTCCATTCATATAGCTTTTTGTGACCACATTAAATATAATTGGTCAAACAACTTGTGAAGAATCTGTGTGAATATGCTACAACAAGAAGAAGTTATTCACTTAACTAATGAAACTGAAGAACAGGCAATAGCTTCGAATCAGACAGGCGAGAAACAGGCTAAGTCTTCTAACAACCTTCGAAGCAAGGTAACAATCAACAAGGCCAAAGGGCCCAACAAAAATGTCCTATTGTGGTCGAAAAGGACATGAGTTAAAGGATTTTTGGTATAACACATTCCAAAAGGGATCGTCAAGTGGCCAAGAAAACTGATAACCAACAATCAAAACAAAGCTAACATAATAAACAAGGACAAAATAATGGAAAGTGGAAGAAGAGACCCAACACAAAAAGGAAATGTTGCCGAACAGGAAGATCAATATGATGATGTTGACTTTATGTATATTGCATAGTCAACTGAAGAGCCAAATTCAACTGAGTCCAATTTGGTATGTCAACTTGGGTGCAACCCGACACATAACAGGAAGGAAAGATTGGATCTTGACAATGCGTGACACACCCTCAAAAATCCATGTTTCTTTGGGTCATGATACATCGTACAGTGTTCAAGGGATTGGTTCAATTTCACTACCACTTGGAAACATAAATGGTAAAATTACAGATTTCTCTATGTCCCTGGTTTAACCAAAAAATTGTTATCCGTAAGTCAATTATTAGATCACAATCTTAACATTGACTTTGATTGTAAAGGCGGTAAAAAGATGTGCCTAGTTCGAGATAAGTCACGAAGCTCGGAACTTGTAAAAGCTTCGAATGTGGGTAGAATGTTTTAGTTAGATTTTGTTCAAAGGGATAATCAAGCACTTTTGCCAAGGATACTGCATTAGCACAACTATGGCACAAAAAAATTGTTCATGTTAGTTTCGGCTATCTCGATACACTTCGTTGATACAACATGGTTAGAGGCTTGTCACCTCTTAAAAAGGGTACACATAAATATCGGCATTGTTTGGCAAACAAACAACATCGAGCACCTTTTAAACATAGTACATTTCGGGCTAAAGAAAAACCTAACTTGGTGCATACCGATTTGTGCGAACTAACGAGACCTAGCCACTCTAGGTTTCAATACTTCATGCTCTTTGTTGATGATTTTTCAATAAAAATGTGGATATATTGTCTTCACACAAAAGACCAAGCTTTTGAAACTTTCAAAAAGTTCAAAGCCCTTGTGGAAACCGAGTCTAGTAGGAACATTAAAACACTCTACTCAAATGCGAGGGGGAGAATACATTAGCAATGAGTTCAATGAGTGTTTAGAAACACATGCCATTCGTTGACAAATGGTTCTTCCTCACACACCGTTGCAAAATGGTGTTGTTGAAGGCGAAATCGTACTATCATGACTATGGTATGATGTATGATTGACGATGCAGGTTTATCAAAAACATTTTGAGCCGAAACAGATAAAATGGAAGTCTATCTACTAAACAGAGTTCCCAATGCAGCTTTTGATGGCGTAACACCACAGGAAGCATGGTCAAGGCAGTAAGCAATCAATTTGCACACCTAGAGTTTTTAGATGCAAAGCTAGTATGCACATTCCTAAGAAATTTGAGAACTAAACTTGATATGAAATCAATAAAAACTATCTTATTGGGATACAGTGATGAAGCACTTGGCTATAGTCTCATGGATCCAAAAACGAGAAGGGTCTACACTAGCAGGGATGTTGAGTTCTTTGAGAAGAAAGAACGCAAATGCTCCTTCCATACGCTCACATGATGAAAAAAACAAGTCCTATAGGGAAAACCCGAGAATGGTGATCACCTTGATAACGATAGTGATGATGGGGAAGTTGGTGAAAATCAACCCCCCACAGGAACCACTAAACGTATGCCTAAGTGGTATACAAGTATGATACGAGATGCAAAAATTAGATAGTGTCCGTAACACATCTACTACTGGAATGAGAACTTGCAGTATGGCTCAGAATTAAGTCAATTCAGTCTTAATGAGTAAAGTTGTTGAATCTACTGAATCGTCCACAGTTTCAAAAGCCCTGTAGTCTAAACCTTGGAAAGATGTTATGGATGCAGAATATAAGTCACTTGGATGCAAATGGATCATCAAAACGAAGTACAAGGCAGACGGAAGAATTGATAAACATAAGGCTAGACTAGTTGCTAAGGAATATGCTCAAAAAGAAGGCATTAACTATAAGGAGACTTTTGCTCCCACAACTAAGATAAAAAACCTTCAGGTTAATTTTTCTTTAACTGCATACTTTGACTGGAAAATCCACCAAATGGATGTGAAAAGTGCCTTTCTTAATGGCGACTTACAAGAAGAAGTTTACATGACTCAACTAGAAGGTTTTGTCATACCAGATAAGGAGGAAAATGGTATGTAAACTCATGAAATCAATGTACGGTCTCAAATAGGTTCCCAAGGCATGGTACATCAAAATTGACGAGCATCTCATACATCATGGATTCAACAGGAGTCCATACGATCCTAATCTCTATCTCAAAAAGCAAGGGGGGAGATAGTGATCGTTGTATTATATGTTGATGATCTAGTCACCATTGGAGCTTCAGTGAAGATGATTGAGTCAACAAAGAAGTATCTAACACGATAATTCGACATGACCAATCTTAGCTTTCTGCATTATTGTCTCGGACTCAAAGTTTGGCAAGGGAGAAAATCATATCTTTGTATCACAGTTGAAATATGCCAAGACAACGCTCAAGAAGTTTAATATGATGGATTGTAAGTCAGTTGCCACACCTAAGGAGAAAGACTTCAGTTGTCTCAATAGATCCATCACCGCAAGTAAATGCAACTCTTATCAACGGTTGATTGGGACTCTCATCTACTTGACTTACACTAGGACAAATATCATCTATACAGTCAGCAATCTTTCTCGGTTCATGCAAGAACCCAGGGTTTGTCACTGGAAAGCAGCAAAGCGGATACTGAGATACATCAAAGGAACTATTGACTATGGCCTAGAATACAAGAAGAATGTTAACTTCTTCTTGACAAGATATTCAAATTCAGATCATGTAGGGAAACATAGATTATAGGAGATCCACTTCAGGATTTGTATTCTTTTTGGGATCTGGACTGATATCATGGGGGAGGAAGACGCAGACTTGTGTTTCAAGGTCCTCCAAGTGAAGCTGTTTGTGAAGCAATATGGCTCTGACATATACTTGAAGGATTGGGAATACCACAGAAAGATCTAACTATCCTACATGTTGATAACGAAGGAGTACTGAAACATGTTCGGAATCCAGTTTTTCATAAACACACCAAACACATTGAGGTGCAGGTACATTTCATTCGTGAATATGTTCAGAACAACAACATCTAGCTCTAGTATTGCCTGACAGATATGGAACGTGCAGATGTCTTCACAAAGTTACTTGCTCGAGCCAAATTTGAGGGCTTCAAAGAATTTATCTCCTATTAACTTGAGACCATATTGAATTAAGAGGGGTAATGTTAGGATATAGTACCTAGCTTAATTCATCATTAGTTTATATTTAAATAATGTAATAAGTTAAAGTAATTAAATTTTTACTTTAACTTAAGTTATTGGCGTGTTGGTTGTCATTAGTTGTTAGTTAACTAAGTGGTAGGTTTCTATCCCTATGTTTGTGGGAAGTTTCTAGCATGTTTGTTCCCAGATGATCTCTGGGAGTAGCTTCTAGCAGCAGTTAGGGGCAATATGTTATTTCTGTATATTGCTTAGTTTAGGTTGATTTGATCCATTTTACATGGACTGGATAGAAGTTGTGCAATGCCTATATACATTGCAGCTCTCTCCATTATTTGTAATGATTCATTTTGGAGAAATAAAATCTGTTAGGCTCCGCTCTGTTGGTTTCATAACACTAAATATTATATTCAAATAATGGAATAAACACCAAGCCAAAGCATTCTAAAACATGTGCAAATTATAAAACTATACCCGGCTGTTATTAAATAAATGACAGCAAAAAATACAACTCACAATAAGGGATGGAAATGAAGATTTCAAATCCCAAAAATATCAATAAAATATGAAATCAGCCTGTATAAATTATGAGGTAAGCTGGAATATCAGCTCCAATTGCCCAAAATGTGCCCTAGAGGGCACAAATCTCCTCCTCCAACCAAGTCACTACCCTACGAGAGGATTCAAAATAAATGTAGAAACCTTAGTATCTCTTCCTCTATCAAACCCTAGCTGCAAACCAGCAACATCACTTTCTTTGAAACCCTTAGGAACCACCAATTGAAGAGTTTTTGTTCTTCAATTTTCATAAGGGGTTTCGTCCTCCTTATATGCAACACCAAAGCATTTTCACCCTCTAATGGAAAGAAATTGAGCAATCAGGCCAAAAACCAAACAACTATAAATTTATGACATAATAGATGCCCAAAATGAGTCCAAGCGGCCCCTTTTATATCCTTTTGGTGGGGAAGCCAAAATCAATTAGGGAATCTTCCCTCATAAGGATGTGTGCTTTTAACTTGATCTTTGGCTTTTCACCTCTTCAACCCAGCCCGACCTACCTTATGAGAGAATATATGAAAGAAGAATGTAAATGCTCACGAAAAAGACTGAAAAAACATAACAAACACTTCCCTTGTTCACTTCCTTCTTGCCCACGGGAAGTGGAATGGGCTAGAAGTCTCCAAAACGAACCTAGTTTGAAAAGGGGTACATTATAATGTGTGAGATATAATTGGGATTAGGAGAGAGAATAGGGATTGGGGCGATAAGGATAGAACACCTTAAATCAAGGAAATACTTTGCTTATATATTGTGATCTCTTCTATTTGAATAAATCCTAGAGAGTTTTGATCAAATTTATTAATTGTTGTTTTGTGTAAAACTCTACCAAAATTTACAGATTCATCATTAGGAAAAATATTTTGATGATGAATCATGGATAGTGATTTGAAACACGTCAATCAAAAACTTGACACGGTTAATCGCAGAAATCATCTCTCAAAAATTCAATTGATTGTGGGAGCATCAAAACTCATTGGAATTCTTCCCAAACGGCAAACGCCCCCCTGTTAGGAGACTTATCACAAAGGACCATGAGAGATAGTCCACTATAGTCTATTTAGGGGGGATTTTTCCACCAATTAGAAGTCATGGAGTCTCCCCCTTGAAAAGCATCCATGCGTGTTAGGAGACCCATCCCTTCATTACACTAGAATGACTTAATCAAACTAGACAATATATCTAAAGGCCTTTTTCATGGACTTATGTAGAGCATATGCAGCTAAAAATGAAAGCAAAAACCCATAATCCCATTAGCACTTTGTAAGAATTGAAGGAAACCAGAAATTGGTTTTTCCCTAGGAGAAGATGATTGAGAAGGTTTCAATCAATAAATTCATATGAAGCAGATGATATTTTGTAATGGCTTATAGTCAGAAGATAGAGGTCTCTAATGGCTTGCCTCTTCAACATGTCAAAAAAAGGATTGGATTTATTCTTAAGCACCCACATTCTTAAAAAGTGAATTGTAGCTACTTTGCATTTCTTGAAGGCATGAAACAAATTTTATTTTTCCACATGAACCACAGAAAAAGTCGATGAAACCAAGCTTTGTCAATCATTCAATCACTAAAAGGCTATGATAAAAATAACACATGCCAAAAATATTGTGTGACGCATCATATAGTGTTGCATCAAAAGCAACCATCTTTCTTTAAAGTTAGATCCCCACAAAGGTGAGATTGAGAATCCATGATCTCCTTTGTTTCATAACAATAAAAAGTCTTGCCATTTCTTCAATGTCAATCCCTTCAATGTGAAACTTTGATATTTGAAATATAGCTTAAACGAACATTCAAATGAGATTTAATCTTTGAGTTAACACCCTCTAATCCTTCCATGTATTTTATTACTTGTCTCACATGTCCTTCCTAGAAAAGAACCCATCCCTTGACAATCTCTTCCTTCTCAAGGTAGTGATCTATCTTTATCAACCTCTTGATGAATGGAAAGTCTAGATAGGCCTTCCAATCAAATCCCAATCATAGCACAGCCCCTCATGCTTTTAATGTGGTCGTTTAAATACCGGTCACGAAATTTTCCATATTCTTTTAAATTTTGAAGGATGGCTGAAACACTTCATTGAAACGAGGTAGGCCCTTTAAGAAGATCAAACAAATTGAAAGAGCCTTTCATTCCTAGTATGTGTGAGGTAGTTGTGATGTTATGCTTAATGGGAATCTATCAAGGGGCTTCCTTTTTATTGCTTGAGTCATCCATTTCCTGCTTGGATTTCTTTCCCTGCTCTAATATCAGTAATGCTGAAACTTTTTTCTTTCTATGAACTAAATAAGTCCTATGAATCCAACTGTTAGCATATTGCCTCCATTTTGTTTTAACTAAAAAATAGTTCTAAGCACGGTTTCAAATTTTAAAAAATCTAACTTGGATGATAAAGGTCTTTATATATCTGAACTTCTACCATCATTTAAGACGTATATAATACCCATCTATGTTGCTACTAGAGAGACCAATCCCAAAATGAAAGCATAACCTTGCACTGGTAATTTGGCAGTCAACTTACCTTCATACTTATTTGATAAATAATTGAATTAATATGGGTCGTAACACTCCTTGCCTGGGCAGGGAGAGGAAGTAAAACTTTTCCAGGCACATTAACATTTTCATATTTCTATTCTTGTAAAATAAATGTCATAATTTGTGTGTGTGTGTGTGTGTGTGTGTGTGTGTGTTTGCGGGGGAGTTTGTTGATGCATACTAGTGTTTTTATGCACGTCCTTGTTTGCAGCTGTGTGTCTATGGTATCAAGCACATGTAACTCACATAGAACCATCTTAATCCCATGTAACATGAGCCAAGAGGTTTCCCAAAGATTTAAGGTGCCAAACGCTATGTTTTTTGCATGGAGACTGTGTGGTTATTTGATAATTGTGGGATTGTAAATGTGAAAATGTTCAACTTCGTGCCTTCGGTTTTTTGATACCTCTAAATGAATGTAAAATCTAGGTTAAGATAGATTTGTGTTAGTTATACATACACATTTCTATTTTTGTAAAGATGTTTATTAGTCAACAGTGGCTTACTCATATGTTTAACTTGGGTGCACTAGCGAGTGTCGATGTTGTGTTCAAACTTCAAAGTTCCCCCCACTGGGCTCATGGGATATGCCTCTCAGCACAAAACATATATGGCTACTTAAATATTCACATATTTACATGTCTGAACCTAGATACAAGAGTATAGGAGGATGTGTATATAGATGCACATGCCCTTGATTGTACATATCCTCACAATTTATTTTTAAGAGTAAAGAGCCATCTTTATTTCTTTAAGGTCTTGAGATTTTCACCTGAAAACATTTTGAGGGATATATCCGGATGCAGCAGTGTTTTATCCTTTTAAACATTATTTATCACATGTAAATAAAGGATAAAACACGGCTAAATCCAGATATAATACTCAAAATCTTAATGGCTTTTCATATAACAGTTTACATCTGTATTTTTTGACATTTCAGGATATGATGATTTACCAAGATTAGAGACATCATACAAATTCATTATTTAACTATGAATAATTAAAATTTGAGAAATAAGTGCAGGTGTTTAACACTTTATAACATTCTTGACACTTGTTGATAAAAAAAAATACAGACTTACCATTCTCTTAGTGTTTAAAATCAAAATCAATCGCCTCAAGAAATGTCTTGCCGTATCTTCATCAGCCATGCGTCCAAAGTGGGCTCGGGAATTTAAATGACCATACAGAGACCAATAGTTATGAAACAAAAATTCAACATATTATCTTTAACAATCCAAATGTAGGATAGCTGATAGATAAATTACATGAAGCTAAGCATTCACATCTGATTATCTGATTCTTCTCTAAACTACTCCCCTCTAAGGATCTCAAAGTTATATTAGAATATTTAGTATTCCAAATAAGTTAATAAACAATAATGCAAATCCAGTCCTATGTAGCAAGCTACACTTTGAAGCTTTTTATGTAAAATGGGAAGGAAACAAACTTTGGTTAAATTCTAAGATACATGAAATTCGTCTAAAATAGAAAGCAAAAAACAAAAACTATTCAGGGAAACAACATCCGAGCTATAAGAAGAATTCAAAAAATGTTTTTAATAGTGTTACACAAGGATGCGTACCTTAGATTTTCATGACATCCCAGATGTTCCAAAAAATTTGAGGACTTTAAGGGGGACGTCCCCAATTTTTTTATTTTTTTATTTATTTTTAAGTTTCATGTGATGCTTTTGCTTTAAAAAGCTGTTATTTTTGCCTTGAACCCTAATTCTGAAATCACCCTTAAAAACATTAAATAAGTTAAAACCCCTAAATTTCATCAAATAAAGTTTAAATATTACAATACTATATATAATAATAATTTTAAAATTTGTCCCTGTTCCTAAATTTTTCTGCCGTCTTGGAAACCATCCCAAGACTTGGGTAACCGTGGTTTTTAATGAATTTCAGTAGCAAGTAGGTTATAAAAAATGTTGAAACCACGGGATATCAAATTTAAATGTCCTTTGCATCATAAGAAGTGTATTCTAAGGGCAGAATTGTTTAGCCCAACTGGACCTTTTTTTATTATAAACATTGTCAGATAATGGTGACATGGCATGAAACCGCACTAGTTGTGCTCTATAAAAACTGAATAACATTTATCTTTATTACACTCCTTGTGGTACATTCTAGAACCTGAAGTGTGTTTACTTCCCCTTGTGCATACACATACAAGAAACACAATCTCAGAGAATGTTACTATGGGGTAGTAATGTATATGAGATGAGGGTACATTTAGTTGCTGATAATCAAATTAATATGTTAATTCTGGGGGTAGCAATGCATATGAAGAAAGTAATCGAATTAATATGTTTAAGCTACGGGTAGCAATGCATATGAAGAAAACTAATCGAATTAATATGTTAATCTGGGGGTGGGAATGCATATGAGATAAGGGTTACACTTAGTTGCTGTTAATCAAATTAATATTCATATTTCACAGAAAAAAGTGTAAAGAATTATTTTCCAGAAACCTTGTAAAGAGTTGACTAACTTCCATCACCCAAACAACATACAATAAGCTTAATCACCTCCAACTAGACATCAAAGATACAATTTATGAGAATATCAGTCGCTCCCAGACACTCATTGATAAAAAAGAAGAAAATAGAAGAAACTTCTCCAAACCTGGAAGTGCCATGGAAAACGCATCTTTATAAACTCTAGCTGCAGCTTCCCATCCAGTTATTAATTCTTCAAATAAAGCTGCTGAGACTACCAAAGCTGTAGACTGCTCTTTTATTTCTCCACGAGCCCAGATTGAGCGTAGGTGCCATAACTGCTCTCCAAACCCTCGGCGTGCTTTCAATAATTGGGTACTTGAAACGTGATGCCCTGATGAAAATACAGAATATTTTCCACAACTCCCTAAGCAAGAAAGTATGTGGATTGCACGTTGTTGAGAAGAGTTGGGACTATTCGCCTCGACACTGGATTGATGTACAATTTCTGCTTCCGCATATAAGAGGTATAAAATGGGGGCATTCAACCGACTATCCTGAAATAACGAAAAGAAAAGTAAGATATGAACCTGTTGAATAGGAAATGACCAACATGTTGGGTTTATCTTAAGCATGTATTTAGCTACAATTTGTTGAATTGTTCCTCAAGTCTTTAAGATACTGTTCAAATGCATAGCCAATATAATAAAAACATTAAATTGTACAATTGATCTCCTGATAGAACCAAGATATCTGCATTCGTATTAATTTAGTTAACAATGTCAGTCACATGCTGCATGACAATAGGATATAGTGTATAAGAAAAATGTTGCATTCCAACATTGAAGCACAGTGTATCATGTGTAGTAGAAGTTGAATTTCCTCCATGAAAGTGTGAGTGCAATACAAAATTTATAAATGCCAGTCAGGTAGTACCCTTTTTTCCACTGGCATTTATAAAACATGACGCCCTATCTAACAAACAATGAAAGAACAGCATGAGTAGTGCATCTGCATTTAACACAGGACAATCTTACAGCCTGCCATTGTGGCTCTTCTTGATAGTTAGGGTTTACAACATAGTTCCACGGAGTTTCGGGACTGGGGGACAGGTCATGGGGATGGGGGGACCAAGGGTCTAGGTTTGGGGACAGCGGTGCAAATATATATAGCACTTGAAAACTTAGTTATAAAAAAATGTGTAAGGAATAACAAATGAAACTTTGAACTATTAAAGACATTGGATTGAATACTGAGAAGACTAAATATCAATATATTAATATTTATATCATTATTTATATTCAAAATGATGATTACATCTAAATTGGCCAATGCCTCTAATCAGACATCATCCCCAAAGTCCATGCCAAACTCCTCATCACTCAAATTGCTGGACTCCTCAATGAAGACTTGACACTTGCTCTTCAAAATTTTGTAGTTGCTCTCCCTCTTGCTAATGCTCTCAACCTCTCACTCTTGCAGCCTTGCTTGTTCTCACTCTTGCACTTTTATTGTTGATCTACCTCTTGCTAATGCTTTCAACCTCTCACTCTTGCAGCTGTGCTCAATGTTTTGTGACTTGGAGTGAGGGTGTAAGGTTCATTTATATTTTTTTTTCAGTGCTTAAAGTGTGGGTGGGGCCCCATAAACTATTAGGGTTAGGATTGAGGGCACAAACATCTAAAACAATATGTTTTTACCCTATAAAACAGATGTTTACCATTTTTGTAGCAGGGGACAGCCACATGTCTCCGAGACGGTCAAGGGACTTGGGAAAGTCTCCCTGAGGTCTTGAGGACATCCCCAGGTCCCCCAAATATCCCCTTTAGGACAGAAACATCTCCAGTTTAGGGGTCATCCCCTGACTGTTGGTGGTTGTGGTGGGATGGCGGGGAGGACGTTTCACAAACATCCGCGAGTCCCCAGGACGTCCCTGATCCAGAAAACAGCGATTTTTCCTTTTTTGGGGTGGGGAGGGCCGTCCCCCTGAAACACTAGTTTACAAAATTTCATTAAGTTTCATATCTTAACTTTTAAATATTTTACATAATATAAAAATATATATTATACAGGTACTTTTTAAGCTTGCATCCTAGACTACTACTATTGTATAGTGATATTACTCTAGTAATTATAACTTAAATGATATATTTATTACACAAGTTAAGGTTAAAACTCAGCTACATTGATTAAAGTAAAGAATATTATGTAACCTTATCTAACTCATATTTCATGAAGTGCTCTGGCATTTTCCCTTACTATTAATTATACCCAAGGACTGGAACCAACCTTTATACCTGAAAATCCCACATTTTTCATTGTAAAAAAACATACTTTATATGTTGTGGTTCCCACCATGGCCTGGCTAGTTGGAGGAGATTGACCTGGCTTAGCTTCCAGACCATGGATTGAAGTGCATGGCAATATAAACAAAATGCATGACTTTTTTCATAGAGCCCCAATGTTAAAAGTAATTTGAAAACATGTTATGAGTAGTTAATGTCATATCTTGTTGAAAAAATGAGTTCTGCTAGGGTCTACGAAAACAAATTCAATTTTGTGCAGGATCCTACGCTTCCAAACAGGTGCAATGGAGGGACTGATCTGACAGATTTTGAAATGTGGAATATAAGGTGCAATAGAGGACTGATCTGACAAATTTTGAAATGTGAAATGGAAGTGGGCCCTCCAGCCACCCCCCAAGGATTATCTTACAAGCAGAAAGTTGCAGGAGCCAATTCTCCAACCTCTGAGAAGGAGGGTGGAGGCAGCTATGGTGGCAGCAAGCAAGAGGAAAGAAGGGCATCAGAATATGCCTAAAATTCCTTGCATGCAAGCCCTGAAGGAAGATCCAATCATTTTCTTAGACTGCAATGAAGATAGAAAGAATGTTTCAAATATTCAATGAAAAAGATTGATCTACAGATTTTTGGGAGCTCAACTGATAAAGGAAGAAATCTATGCATGGGCAATCAAAAAGTGGAGAACTCACAGAGATGTGGAAATCAGAACTCGTGCAAGAGGCTACTTCATTTTGGTCTTTGCCCATGAGATAGATCATGATAATGTGTTTGGGGGAGGCCCATACTTCAATGCAGTTCTCTTCATGAAATAATAACATATAGGCTTTGAACTGGAGGATGAAATGCTGACCACTGCACCGGTCTGGATCAGACTGTATGCTCCTCAAGAGTTCTGGTCCAAATCTGTCTTTGATAATATGATAGCTAATACCATAGGAAGGGCATTTGTCACCTCTAAACCTTATCATGGAAAACGTCTCTCAAACTATGCAAAAATCTGTGTGGAAATAGATCTCACCAAACCGCTCCCAAAGAATGTTACCTTGCAATTCGGAAAGATAGAATGGATTCAAGTATTGGACTATGAAAGCGTCCCTTGCAGATGCTGAGGTTCTCACAAATACAGCCATCTGGTAAGAGAATGTTTCAAACTTTAAAAGATTCTCAAGTAAGTAAAGCCTGTTTCGGATACAAAGGAAGATCGGGATGGCTTTATTATACCTAAGAAAAAGCATAGTTACCATGTTCGGGCGAACACAGGCGAAATTCGGTTCGGACCGAATTTTTAGGGAAAAGCGAACTTGTTCGCTAGGTTCGGTTCGGGACTAAATTTTTTTTTCCTTTTTTGGCAAAAAAGTTCGGTTTTGGCAAAAAAGTTCGGTTTTGGATTTTTTTCACAAGGACAGAAAATGTTTTGCCATTTTTGGAAAGGGTCCAGGAAGATGTAGCAGCAAAAACTTGCATGTGCCATAACTTTCATTCTATGGCTCAGTTTCTAGTGCCGTTTTCTCCAAAAGTGTATATTTTCTCAAGCTCTATGCATTGATGGCAATATTTTTCTTATTTTCATAAAATCCATTTTTGCACCTTTTTGGACCAAGCAACTTCTTATTATTTAGAGACATTAATAATTTAATAGCAATATGTAGAGATTAATACTTAATAATAGTAATACTTGAATTTATTACCGAATGTTTAAGTTACTTTAGTAACTAGTTACATAAATTTAATTATTTTAGGTTTAACTTTTTAGTATATTATTAATAAGTATTTTAGTTTTTATAATTTTTTTGGTAATTATTCATATTTTTTATTTTTTAAAAATTTATAATTTTTTCGAGCCAAACCGAACCGAACCGAATTTTCACAAAATTCCGAACTTCCTAACTTTTTTCCCTATCCGAACAACCCGAACTTTTCGAACATGGTAACTATGAGAAAAAGTAAATTTTGTTAGTTCAAATACACATGCAAATATAGAAGAACTACATCAGATTAATTCAAAGGCTGCACAATATTTTATTCACATAAATCTCCATTATTTTTAATAACAATGTTCCCAAGCTTTTGATAAAGCTTTCACAGGAGGTTACACGGGACCCAACCAACTACTGGGCCCAACTACACAACACCTAATCAACAACTAATTACATATTTGACCCAGACACAATAACATTTTATTAATGACAAATATAAAGTGACTTAACAAACTAACTCGAACACATTTGAATCAAACACCAAACATGTGCTGACAAACCTCCCCTTGATCCAAAAGGTTGTAGAAGAGGATGATCTAAAGCATATAACTATGTGTATTCAAAATTCTTTGCCGCACCTGCAACCTGGCACATTGTACATTGTGTAACTGATCAACATATGTTGCTTCCCTCCCTCAGAAGCCCGCTACCCTACGAGTTTTGGCATGATGATGAACACCCTACACGAATGATACACACTATGCGATCATGTACACTAGACAAGCATGCCCATCACCTCTGACCATTTTGTATCATACTGCAATATAAACACAATCAAACCCAGCTCAACTACATCGATCCACATAAGGTCTCACACAAAAACTCATCCAATGATTCTCCTATACTCTTTATGACACATCTCCTTGATGCCCAACAATCATTGACAACCCTTTGCTCAACACTTCCAATGCTAGTAATTCCTATGTCAACTTGTACAATTACCAACAACTAATTGAATGTCACTCGCAGCATCTTCCCCCTTATCAAGCAAGAGATGAGAAGTCCTTGCAGCTACAAAACAGATCACAACCCTATCTATTTCTCATCAAAGCTCAATGAAAGAAGGCAAAAATTGAACACCACAACACCAAACTGGAAAAAAACATATACTACTACCAAAACTGATATTCAAGCATTTAACCCAAACTCTGAACAAATAGTTAACTGGAGAAGGGAAATTATTCTCCAACCTCTGATGTGTCCTCCAACCTCCAGTTTGGTCCTATCAGCCTGTCAGATCCCTAGGGACCAATAAACCTTTTAGTACAACTACATCATCTCCAACAACCCAAGCAGTGGAAACAGTGTTACAATCATGATTTTGAATCACATCAACTTCTGCCCAAAAGCACGGTATCGGTTTACACCGAAAATGCATCCGCAGTACATTACAATGCCTAGTTTCTTCGTTTTCAATACAAACTCATATGCAGAAATGCTAGAACCAAAAAATGATCTTACCAATCTCTTCAAAAACTGAATGCCATGAAAAACAAGTGGCCACATGACAAATTTGACCACTGTATGCAAAAGTTATGATAATGTGAAATTTCATTCCTGTTTCATGTAAGAAGATCCCCCCCTCTCCCCAATGCAAATTCAGCAGATTTGACTAGTTTATGGGTATTAAAAACTCACAGCCAGACATCTAGTACCCCTCACTATTTGTACAGTTGTATTTGTTGGAATCGGAGCAGAATCTAGTTTCCGGGAAAAAAGTGTTTTGCAAGAAAATACAGTCCAACCAAAAAAAAATGGCAAAAACTGACACAAGGGATATCACTTGTCCTAGTTCTGCAAATTACTTCAATTGGCCCTCCCTGCAAAAAATGAATTTTGGCATTTTGAAGGTTTGAACCCTAAACCAATTGGCCTCTCAAAGACTTAGAAACAGCGTTTAACCAAATCCCTTTACACGGGCTACTTGAGAAATAGAGTTTAAGCCACAACTATATTAACCCGCACAAATGACACTATATTTTTCTTGTATGAAAAATAAAAATAAAAACTTCAAGATGGTGCTTTTGAGCAATATTTGAACACAACACCTCCTCTAGCTCCAACGCCTTCACTTTATAATCCTCACTAACTTCCCTAAGCACTTATTTGAAACATTAAAACAAAAAAACTTAATTTGAAGACCTTATTAAGCGCCTATAATTAAAAATACCAATGAATACTTGTCATTCACACCCAGCAAAGTGAAACTCGCAGCCAACAAGTATTTTCCAGCAAGAAATCATTTGAGAGAGGGACATGCCTTTTAAGTTTTAACATAGCAAGTCTTAATTTCTTGACAATTTTCAAAACTTTCATTCAAGTTTTCCATAGCATTCTCCTTCCAGCGCCATAGACAAACCAAAAAAATTCCAGCATTTTTTTCAAAGCTTTACCATATTCTTAATGTAATTCCCAGCACCAACTATGAATTTTAATGCCCTTTCCTTGCAAATAATATCCAAGAGATGGTTTTGAATAAAATAATCAGCCAGTTAAAGAAAAGAACAACATTCAGAACAATTATTTGTCAATATTTGTCAATAAAATAACAAAAAAAATTGCTGCAAAGGATTTCAGTGCCCCTGGTAAGTTTTACCACTTCTGGCAGATCATATATTCACCAATTTTCAATTCCCCAAGTAAACTAAACAACACCCTCCAGGAATATTTAATGCCTCGAACAAGAAGGTTACACAAGACCCAACCTACTACTCGACCCATTACCCAACACCTAATCAAAACTAATTACATATTTGATCCAGACATAGTAACTTCATATTAACGACAAACATTAATATAAAGTGACTTAACAAACCAACAACTAACCCAACCACATTTGGATCAAACACCAAACATATCCTAACTGTGAACAAGGAAAAGTTGCAAAATCTATGAAAATGGGGGTAAGAGCACTTAAGACACCCCAAAGGTTTAAACAAACAAATCAATGGACCATCATGATAAGAAATAAGCAAGGATTCATTATTTTGCATGCATTAATCTTGAAGTAAACAAGCAAACCTAACATGTCTAGTTATCCTCTATTCTTGAAAGCTTTATAAAATGAACCTAATAAAGATTTTAAGCAATCAGTTTATGATTATGAGAATGGGAGCTCACCATTAATGGCTATAAAGCCATATGGTTCTTCACATTTACTCAAAGTTTGATTGTGTAGTGCAATAACAAAGCAAATAGCTCAATAAACAAATGGAAAGATGCTCTAAATCCTAAACAAAATACTATAGTTTATGTTAGAAAGGAGGATGTATTCTTTGCGACCATGCTCGATTTTGACTTTACATGAAGCCTTAAAGTAAGGTCTCATTGAACCATCTGTTGGTTTTGGTGGTTCACTTTCAAAGTTTTTGTTACGCACACCCGAAGTGGAAGCATACCATGCGTCGAAAGGATTGTCCATGTCAATGAGGGACGGTCGTAGCGGATCTTCCATTTCGTGGCTGATGGTTTTAATTACTACTTTGTGCTTTTGTGGTAGTTTCGCTCCTAATTTGAGGACTCTTGTGAGTACTTGGTCTTTATTGTAATATAGGAGTTCATCAAAGCAAACTAGATCTAGTTCATGTTGGTCTTCGGATGAATCGGAATCCTCTCCACTATGGTCAACTAATGGTTCAGTGTCTTTAACCTCTGAAAAGGAGGGGTGCTAAGTCTTTTCCACTGAATAGGTATGTTGAACTAAAAGGATTTACCTCTAAGTCGCGTTCATCTCATTTAGACACCATCTTCGTGATTCTTGGCATTATTAGTCTATGTGACACTAGGTTGTGTTTAAGTGTATCTAAGTTATAATAAACCTAGGTGTACGTGGTGTGAGTTGTTTTTTAGAGTCTCGAAATGTCCTAAGTACAAAACCATGCAACCACTTTTAATCTAGGAACGATCATGTAAATCCACAAGTAGCTCAGTCAATCACTCAAATTGTTTATAGAACACCATACCCTAAGTTATAGTTCCAATGATAGGCGTAAAATAGATAATGACAATACCCTATCACCACCTAGGTTGAGTTCAAATAATAAACAAGACCTAAGCACTAAAGTTGTATTGACGCGATCTCTCCACAAGGTATACTATGACTAGTTTTGGATGCAAACAAAATCTAAGTTTTTGACAATGTAAGTTACAAATGTGAATAACGTAACAACACTACCTTGACACGTTAACCAAGCTTGGAACAAGCAAGATATTAGTATCAAGATGATGTTATTGCGATACAAACAATGTAATATCAACACTCTCAAAAGCCTTAAATGATGTTGGAATCAAAACTAAGTGCAAGTATAACAAGAAGTTATTAATCGTGTGAACAGCTCACGATACAAAATGGAAACTTATACCAAGTCCTCATAAATGAAAACAAGATGTAAGTGTCGTAATGATATGGCTAGAATGCGGGCAGAATAACAACTCAAAGGGAAAACAATGATGAAACCAAACCTAACTATGAAGATGATCATGAAATCAAGATCAAGTGGCTATCAAAGACGTAAGAACGTACCCACACACTTTAGACATTTAACAACTCAGCCGCAAACACGGGATGAGCGTAAATGGACATAAAAGTGGTGAACACAATCTATGATAACACTCCCACAAGATGGCTTCTTTTGTCCCAAATGGGCAACAAGAATGCAAAGGTATAGATCAAATGGGGTGGAAATGAACTAAGCGTTACTTGGGTACAGCTTCACCTCGTCCTAAGGCGAGAAAGAAACTAAGCTAAGTAATATGTCGTAAATCTCGTGATGAGTGACACTTGGCTTCAACTTAAGTGAACTCTTTGCCTTGTTCGAAAAACAAGGTTTTGAGTTCAAGTAAGTCGTCACTTCGTGAGAGCTTGACAAGACACAGTGGTTTTGGACTAGCAAAGTGGGCTCCAAGAAGATATGGCTTTCCTAGGTAGTTCGTTCAACTAGGTGTCACAAGTTTATTTATTGTGAGCTTGATTTACCAAGGTTTTCCCAAGGAGTCAAAAAATAAGAACACAATACTTCATCTCCAAAGTCAACTATTAAACTTGAAAATGCAACCAACTGAGAAAGTTGAAATGTTTTTGAGAAGAATGGCAACTTTGTGTGCATCACTTCAAGCTTTGGAAGAAGAAGTAACTGACAAATCACTTGTGCCTGTAGTATTGAGAGCTCTTCCTCCTTATAGGATTTTTGTGACCACGTTGAACATAATTGGTCAAACAACAGCTTTTGAAGAGTTAGTGAATATGCTACAACAAGAGGAAGCTATTCACTCAACTACTGAAATTGAAGAGCATGCACTTGCTTCTAATCAAAAAGGCAAAAAAACAAGCTAAGTCTAATAAACAGCCTCAGAAGTAAGGTAATACTCAACAAGGCCAAAATGACCAACAAAAATGTCTTATTTGTGGTCGAAAAGGACATGAGTTAAAAAATTGTTGGTATAACACATTCCAACGAGGATCATCAAGTGGTAAAAAGATTAATTACCAACAAACAAAAGTTGGTCAACAACAAAGTAAACAGGGACAAAATAATAAGTGGAAGAAGAAACCAACTCAACAAGGAAATGTAGCCGAACAGGAAGATCAATTTGATGATGATGACTTCTTATATTCTACACAGTCAAATGAAGTATCCAATTCTACAAATCAAATTTGGTATGTCGACTCGGGTGCAACTTGACACATGACAGGAAAGAAAGATTGGTTCTTCACAATGAGTAAAACACCCACCAAAAATCATGTCTCTTTGGGTAATGATACATCATACAGTGTTGAGGGAATTGGTTCCATTTCACTACCACTTGGGCATCATAATTGTAAAATTACAGATGTTCTTTATGTCCCTAGTTTAACAAAAAATCTGTTATCTGTGAGTCAATTATTAGATCACAATCTCAAAATTGACTTTGATTGTAAAGGAGATAAAAAGATGTGCCTAATAAGAGATAAGTCACGAAGCTCCAAAATTGTTGCAAAAGCTTCGAATGTGGGAAGAATATTTCAGTCGGATTTTGTTCAACGAAATGATCAAGCACTTGTAGCCAAGGATACATCATCAACTTAACTATGGCATCGAAGACTTGGACATGTGAGTTTTGGCTATCTTGACACACTTCGTCGATACGACATGGTTAGGGGTTTGCCACCTCTAAAAAAGAGTACAGATAAATGTCAGCATTGTCTGGCAAGAAAACAAAATAGAGCACCATTCAAACAGTACATTTCGGGCTAAGGCAAAACTTGACTTGGTGCATACCAATTTGTGCGGACCAATGAGACCTAGCCATTCTGGGTTTCAATATTTCATGCTCTTTGTTGATGATTTTTCAAGAAAAATGTGGATATACTATCTTTCTACAAAAGACCAAGCTTTTGAAACTTTCAAGAAGTTCAAAGCCCTTGTTGAAACAAAGTCTGGTAGGAAAATAAAAACACTCCGCTCAGATGGAGGGGGAGAATACGCCAGCAATGAGTTCAATGATTTTTTGAAAACACATGGCATTCGTTCTCAAATGGCGGCTCCTCACACACCACAACAAAATGGTGTTGTTGAAAGGCGAAATCGTACTATCACGGATATGGTGCAATGTATGATTGATGATGCAAGTTTATCAAAAACATTTTGGGCCGAAGCAGTTAAAACGATAGTGTATTTACTAAACAAAGTTCCCATTGCAGCTCTTGATGGAGTAACACCACAGGAAGCATGGTCAAGGCATAAGCCATCTATTTCACACCTTAGAGTTTTTGGATGTAAACAAGTATGCACATTCCTAAGAAACAAATAACTAAGCTTGATATGAAATCAGAAAAACTCATCTTCTTGGAGTAAACCTCCCATAGGAACCACAAAAAGTATGCCTAAATGGCATACAAGTATGAATAGAGATGCAAAATTGGATAGTGTCCCCGACACATCTACCACTGGAATGAGGACTCGCAGTATTGCTCGAAATGAGGTCAATTTGGCCTTAATGGGTAAAGTTGTTGAAACTATTGAGCCTTCCTCGGTTTCAGAAGCCCTACAGTCTAAACCTTGGAAAGATGTTATGGATACAAAATATAAGTCACTTATGAAAAATAATACATGGCAACTTATAGATCTTCCACCAAGGAAAAAGCCGATTGGATGCAGATGGATCTTCAAAACGAAGTACAAAGCAGACGGCAAAATTGACAAACACAAGGCTAGACTAGTTGGTAAGGGATATGCTCAAAAAAAGCAGACGGCAAAATTGACAAACACAAGGCTAGACTAGTTGCTAAGGGATATGCTCAAAAAGAAGGCATTGATTATGAGGAGACTTTTGCTCCCACAGCTAAGATAAAAACTTTTAGGTTAATATTTGCTCTCGCTGCACAATTTGGTTGGAAAATACACCAAATGGATGTAAAAAAGTGTCTTTCTTAATGGTGATTTACAGGAAGAAGTTTGCATGACTCAACCAAAAGGTTTTGTCATACCTAGTAAAGAGGAAAAGGTATGTAAACTCATAAAATCACTATATGGTCTAAAGCAGTCTCCCAAGGCATGGTACATAAAAATCGACGAGCATCTCATTCAACATGGATTCATTAGGAGTCCATACGATCCTAATCTCTATCTCAAAAAGTAAGGGGGGGGAGATAGTGATCGTTGTAGTATATGTCGATGATCTAGTCATCACTAGAGGATCAATGAGGATGATTGAGTCAACAAAGAAAGATCTAACACAATCATTCGACATGACCGATCTCAGGCTTCTGCATTATTGTCTTGGACTTGAAGTTTGGCAAAGAGAAAATCATATCTTTGTGTCACAATTGAAATACGCCAAGACAACGCTCGAGAAATTCAATATGATGGATAGTAAGCCATTTTCCACACCTATGAAGACAAGACTTCAACTGTCTCGAACAGATCCATCACCACAAGTAAATGCAACTCTCTATCGGCAGTTGATCGAGAGTCTCATCTACTTGACTTATACTAGGTCGGATATCAGCTATGCAATTAGCTATCTTTCACAGTTCATGCAAGAACCAAGGGTTTCTCACTGGAAAGCAACAAAGCGGATACTGAGGTACATTTCATTCGCGAACATGTTCAGAACAACATCCAGCTCCAATATTGCCCAACAAATATGCAACGTGCAGATGTCTTCACAAAGTCGCTCGAGATAAATTTGAGGGTTTTAGAGAATTTCTCTCCTGTTCACTTGAGACCATGCTGAATTAAGGGGGGGAATGTTAGGAATAAAACTTAGCTTAATTCATCATTAGTTGATATTTGAATAAATGTAATAAGTTAAAGTATTTAATTTAAATACTTTAACTTGTGTCAATTGGTATTAGTTATCCTTAGTTGTTAGTTAACTAAGTGATAGTGTTCTCATCCCAATGTTTGTGGGATCATGTTCTATCTTGCATATTTTGTTCCCGGATGATTTCCATGAGGGGCAATCGGGGCAATTAGGGGCAATATGCTATTTCTGCATATTTGCTCAGATTAGATGATTTGTTTCCATATATTGTGGATGAGATAGAAGTTGTACAATATCTATAAATATTGCAGCTCTCTCATTTGTCTGTAATGTTTGATTTTGATATTAATAAAATATACAAGCATCGTCTTGTTTCTATGCAAAGCTTCTGTGTCAAATATTGTTTTCAAGTATTCATTGTCAAGAGACATCATATTACATTTAATACCATGAGTCACGTAAGATGGTTGGATCACATTTCATGGCACACTCTTGTGCGCAAAGGTGTGGCATGTGCATAATCTTCGGGAAACTACAAGTGTTAAATACAATATTGTTATTCAAATGCATAGGAGGAGAAACCAATGAGGATTCATGTAATGTCCCCTTTTCCGGGGCATTACTAATATATCGGTTCATCTCTTTCATTTGCATTATAACCCCTTAGCATGCCTAACACTCCAAGTGGGAGTCTTATTTAGTCTTTAAATATGCACGTAGGTTAGTTACTCTTTATTATTTAATTAGAAAATAATAAAGTGTACATTAAGTGAGTCTTTTAATATTTTAATTAATTTTTTATTTGTTTTCCCTCCAAAAGAGAAAAGGTCGGCCATTTGAATGTTGCACCCCTTGTGTTATAAAAGAAGGTTGCATGGCCATTTTTGGGGATGTTGATTTGATCATTTGATATCACTCTATGCTTGGAGAAATGGGATGTATGCCCAAGGAATCTATGCCCTAGCTCTTTATTGTGCTCTCTCTCTCTCTCATTCGAATTTGAATTGAAGCAAATCTAATTTTGATAAGGATCCATTTATGAGTGTGTTGCATCTAGTGTGTGCTGAATTGCTTAGAAAAGAATTCCTTGCCCTAGCAAATTTATTTATGCTGTAAATCTGATTATTATTGCATGATTTCGAGCATATTTGTTAGTTTTCAGATCTGCTATGTTTTGCAATTAATTTCATAATTTTTTAAGATGATTTGATGCCCAAAATGTGTTGGGTGACCTACGTTTTAAGGAAAAAATTAGGGTTTCGTATCTTTTGTGCGAAAACTAATTTTGGAATATTAGTATTCATATTTTTTTGGCCCAAAATCCAAAGTTTGAAGGTTTTTGCTTGATTGGTTAAGCAGGAAATAATTTTAGAAGTTGCAATAATCTGGAGTTGGATTGTTAATTGTTTGCGACACATTTTGATGCTTAAAAATTGTGGTTTCAGTTTCAGATTTGTTCTTGGCATTTTTGTGCATCAAAACAAGCTTTTGGAGGGTGAAAACAGTTGAGGGAAGTGCTGGTTATTAATTTATTGAATTTATGCTCATCCTAACGCTCAGATCCGGAAGTTTAGATGCTATTTTGAAGGGGTTTAAGTGCTCAAAAAAAGCTGAACTTTAGTTCATTAGAAAAATCTAAAATTTTAGTTTATTATGCACTTGGTTTCATGAAAAAATATGGAGTAGTGATTGAGTTATGAATTTTTGAAGTTTTCAATTGTTGACAATTGCTTCAAATTAATTTCACTGCTGTAATAAAAAAATCAGAATTGAGAAGTAGAAAAATCTGATTGTTTCCACCAATCTAGCTCACCACCTTAACCACTTCCAACCCCATGTGGGTTTTAATTGGATGACATTGGGCTATTTTAGGTTGATTCAAAAGGATCTAATCCTTTTTGGTTCGATTTGGGTTGAAGTTGTAATTTTCTATTTGTACAAAAAAGGGACATCACAATGGTATCAGAGCAACTTTCCTCTACTCTTGTGGGGTTCGTGTTTGCAGATCTGGATACATAGTGTATAAATCATGGGGTTAACAAGTGAAGGAAAAATGAAAATACAGTTTTACAGATTGGGGAGATGGCTTGATCCTCCACACCTTTCGAGAGATGTGTTGCTTAGCATTTTGGAGGAAGCTACAAATTGTTTGTCTGTGATAGAACAATCGGATTATGGCTCCATGTTTTCAGCAATGGGGCTCTTTAGTGACTCATTTGGCTAGACCCGAACTGTTGAGGCATGATGAGGTGAATGTGAGGCTCATGGTCATCACTTGCATTAGTGAAGTTACAAGGATCGCAACCCTGAGGTTTCCAATTCAGTCACACCACCATGGAAGAAGTCTTTGAGCTCATGATAGGGAGTTTTCAAAGGCTTTGGGACATCACAAACCCTTAATTTGGTAAGAGGGTTAAAATCTTGGAGAATATGACAAAGGTGAGATCTTGTATACCAATGTTAGATCTTGATTGTGATGATCTTATTCTTTATATGTTCAAAGTATTCTTTGTTTTCTTACATGATAATCATTCAGAAAATATAAGGGTTGCAATGCAAACTATCATGTTTTTGGTGTTGAATGAATATGAGGGTCCCCCACAACCATTGCTATCCATGCTCGAGGAAGGTTTGAGACAAGAGGAGTCATGTATTGCTCATACTTTGGCCAAAGGTGTTTTGGATCAATGTTCAAACAAAGTGAAGCCATATATGTTGGCAAGGTCTCCTATGAAGCAAAAAGGATCAACTCTTCAAGGTATGGGTCCTTTGGTGTTTGATGATAAATTGTTGATATCTAATGCTTGTATGGGTCTTGGTGATTGCACAGAAAAATCAAATTTGATTCAAGAGGAAGTGAAGGAAGAAGAGCCACCAGATGAAAATAACCAAGGAAAAGATTCATTGTTGATTGAAGAGGTTTATTTGCCCTTTGATGATTGCATGCATGATGATAAAGTGACTTATGGGAAATGAGTCAAAAAGGAAAGAGAAACTTGATTTACAAGTTTGTATGGACAGAAAAAAATGAGGGCAACCAAAAGGTACTCAATGATCATTTTTTGGTCATTACTAATGCTACTTGGGTGGGTAATGAATGCAAGGATGTGGGGGTGTGTGCCATGCAAGAAGAGGCATTTCCGGGTATTTTAGACCATTTTCAGGTCGCTAGTCTACGCATAACAGCAATCATTAGAGGGAAAATAAATGACTTCATTCATTCAAAAAAGAAATTTAAGGAAGCCCCACACCCATCACAAATAAGATTGCATAATTCCAAGGTAGAAGGTAATGTTTGGGTTGAAAAATCTAAGGAGTGTGACAGTGTTTCATGGCACAAAGGTATAATGGGCAGCCCCAATCATGTTGTTTTCAGATGTATTGCTTCCTTTCATAAGGGAAATCCATTGGCACAATGATTGGTATGGGAGTCCTTGCATCAGTTATATTTCAGATTTTCCTTTTACTTATGTGAATGATGGAGTAAAAACAATGGGGTATTATCACACACATGCTACCTCATGGTTTGAAAAAGTGAGCAACCACTTCGAATTATTTGTATTGACACTTCCATGTACTTGTGAGATGATCAAGTTGAATAATCTATTGTTCTTATATCACAGTGAATTTCATTTTTCAATTATAAAGAAGATTGTTGGGATCATGAAAGGGAAAGTATAAACATTGTAGATTCATTTGTGAATTTGCAACCAAGAAGAGTATACATGTATGCCTACTATTTCCATTGATATTCACATTGTTGTCATGCACATTTTCAATTTATTTGGAGACATGTTAGCATGCCCACAAAAAAATTCAGTCACATGGTATGCTAAAATTTCAGTTTGGAACATCATTGATACATGTTATAGGACCATTTCCAGGGCACTTTGCATTGTTGTTGCATTGGGAAAAGTAAAG
Organism: Taxus chinensis; assembly: GCA_019776745.2. NCBI lineage: Eukaryota > Viridiplantae > Streptophyta > Pinopsida > Cupressales > Taxaceae > Taxus > Taxus chinensis. Next base: position 746,530,834 of record CM034152.1, read on the forward strand.
AAGAAGGTATGGTGTTAAATTTCCATGTTATGTTTTGGAAAAATAAAGGCAAATATGTTGAATATCCAGCAATGGAAGGAAGAGGTACAAAGTTTGTCATAAAATTCACTTTGGATCAGCTTTGTACATCAAGTAGCTGATGACATTTTGGATATGGGAGCTTGTTTTCATGGGAACAGTCCAATACGCGGATATGTGCAAAAAAAAAATGTTGGCCTTACGGCTAATGTGCGTTGGGATACTTGGCAGGTACAAAAAATATTTTAAAAATACAAATGCTATAATTTATTTCAGCCTTCTAAATAAGAACTAAGTTACTAAACACATTAAAAATATATATAAAAGCCATAAGGCTTAGAATATATTTAATATTCATATATATGAACTTTGGTACACTCATACTTATGGAATTTAAGGATTTAAATTTATAAATTACATTTGCAAATAAATTTGGAGTTGTCAATGATGCTCTATTATGTTATCAGATTTTAAATATTTTTAAATTTTAGCATTTAATATTTGGGAGTCTTATATTATTTAATGGCTTAAAAAATTGTGACATTTGGGGGCATATTTCAATAAAAGAAATATAATTCCTAATTAAATATCCAAAAAATTTAGCATATATTAAAAAAATGTATAATTTCAACACTTATTAAACCTAATAAGTTTGCTTAATGTGTAGGATTTAAGACATATTTAGATAGACCGCTGTACGACACACTTCATTAGGGCATTATTGAGTGGGCATACCTTAAAACATTAGCAATTATTATCATCCCTTCGATGACTTCTAAATGCCATTTTAAGGTTTCTTGACCATTATTAAAAAAATAAACTATAATAAATTGAGGACCCACTTATGAATTATGAATTGATATAAAATGCAAAAAATAAAGGTTTTCTTTTTAGTTTTTCCATCACTATGACATAGCCCGCCATTACGTGGGCAAGACAAAACAATGCCAAATAAAAGTTTTATCTAAATATATAACTTTATATAAAAATAATAATATAAAAACAAACATTAATAAAAAAAATTCAACCTAAAAATTTTTCTATCCCTTTTTCCAGGGCATTACTAATATATCAATTCATCTCTTTCATTTGTTGGCATGCCTAGCACTACAAGTAGGAGTCTTATTCTAGGATACCGATACGGAACCCTTAGACCCCCTGGGGCGGGTATGGTGCGTACCCGATACGGGTACAGCCTTGGATACGGCATAGGAGCATCCAGGGTACGGCGCAAACCCTGTGGAAACGCTCGGGTACTACTGCAACAGTACCCGAGCCATTTTTTGGCTCATCGTCCTTCTCGGGCTATTCTCTGAGCGATCCCGCGCACAATCTGCTTCTGGTTTGCCGTTGTGGCCGTTGCCCTATGTTTGATTCCCTTTGGCGTTTCTATGCACTTGACTGGGCCTCCTCCCGTTTGCCTCTCTACTTTTAATCTTTGGTTCCTTTTTTTTTGCGTGGACCTTTTCATTCAAAGCCTTTTCAAATTTACATGCTTTAATTAAATTTGTCATGTTTGCCTTTTTTAAAAACCGTGTTTGTTTTATAGTGATAAGGTGATCGGGCTTTAAAAAATCGAAGTGGGTGGAAATATATTAAATTGCCGTTGGTTTTTTAAATAAGGTTTGTTTTTTTTAAAAGTGGGATTTTAAAAAAAGGTAAAGTGGTTTATAAAGTGCAGTTTAATTAATATTAAGGTAGTTTTTTTTAGGTCTTACTTAATTTTAAAATCTATTTTTTTTAGTATTAATTAGATTTTCATTAATTTACAATCTAATTTAATATTTTTTAAAGCTAATTAATTAATTTTAATTACTTAAAGAGCTTTTTTTAACAAAGCAATTAATTAAATTTAAATTAAGCTCTTCTTTATCATCTTAGTATAAAAAAATTTAGCATTTTCTTAAAGTTAATGCATTTTTTTCTCTTTAATTTTTTCAAATTAGACTAATAGGGAAAATTCAAAGTGCGATTTAATATATCATGACATTCACATTGTGTTCGATTTAAGTATTTTAATTTAACTTTTAAGCTTTTAAGTTTCTATGATTTATCGGTATCCTAGCTTGTTTGTTGTGGTTATTCACTTATTAAGATTATAACTTGTCTTTTATATGCATAATATGTGCTTAATAACTTAATTCCTATTTCGAAAGCTGAAATTTATATATTTTTTAATTTTTTTATATTTTTTGTACTTCCGTTTCCTACGCTATATCCGGGCCCAAAAAACTTTTTGTTTTTTCCGCGTATCAGATACTCCTTACCCGCTCTCGTATCAAAAACATATAAGCTACTTGGGTCTTATTTAGTCTTTAAATGTGCACATAGGTTAGTTACTCTTTATTAATTAATTAGAAAATAATAAAATGCACATTAAGTAAGTCTTTTAATATTTTAATTAATTTTTATTTGTTTTCCCTCCAAAAGGGAAAAGGTCGGCCATTTGAATGTTGCACCCCTTATGTTATAAAAGAAGGTTGCATGGCCATTTTTGGGCATGTTGATTTGATCATTTATGTCTCTTCATGCTTGGAGAAATGGGATGTATGCCCAAGGGATGTATGCCCGACCTCTTCATTGTCCTCTTCTCTCTCAATCGATTTGGAAGTGAAGTAGATATGATTTTGTTAAGGATCCATTTGTGTGTGTGGCGAATTGCTTGGGAAAGTATTCCTAACCCTCGCGCATTTATTTATGGTGAAAATTTGGTTATTGTTGCATGATTTGGGAGCATACTTGTTAGTTTTCAAATCTGTTATGTTTTGCAAATAATTTCATAATTTTTGAAGATGATTAGATGCCCTTAATGTGTTGGGCGACCTACGTTTTAAGGGAAAAAATTAGGGTTTTGTATCTGTTGTGCGAAAACTAATTTTGGAATATTATTCTTCATATTTTTTTGGCCCAAAATCCAAAGTTTGAAGGTTTTTGCTTGATTGGTTAAGCAGGAAATAATTTTAGAAGTTGCAATAGTCTGGAGTTGGATTATTAATTGTTTGTGACACATTTTGATGCTTAAAAATTGCGGTTTCATTTCAGATTTGTTCTTGGCATTTTTGTGCATCAAAACAAGCTTTTGGAGGGTGAAAAACAGTTGAGGGAAGTGTTGGTTATTAATTTATTAATTTATGCTCATCCTAGCGCCCAGATCTGGAAGTTTAGATGCTATTTTGAAGGGGTTTAAGTGCTCAGAAAAATCTGATCTTTAGTTCATTAGAAAAATCTAAAATTTTAGTTTATTATGCACTTGGTTTCATGAAAAAATATGGAGTAGTGATTGAGTTATGAATTTTTGAAGTTTTCAATTGTTGGCAACTGCTTCAAATTAATTCACTGCTGTAATAAAAAAACAGAGTTGAGAAGAATAAAAATCTGATTGTCTCCACCAATCTAGCTCACAACCTTGACCACTTACAACCAGTGTTTTAAAAACCATTCTGGTTCTAGTAAAGTTCGACCGGTTTGACCGGTTCATTAAAAAAATTTGCAAACTGTTAGAAAAACCTAACCAATGACCGGTTCCCTACAAAACCGGCTTATTCAATACTGACCATTATGGTTCCGTACTAAACCGGTCAAAACCGGTAGGTTCCATACTAGACCGGTTTGAACTAGTTGAGGAGAAATTTTTGCCTTAAAACATTTTTTTTTTGCAATTTTAGCTTTTAAATTACTTTTTCCCAACCCTAACCCTAAAATGATGCTATATAGATCCCGTTTGGAACAATAACTATCAAATGATCTCTTCTTCATGCAATACAACCTCCGCCTAAGGCGCAAGCAATCGTTGAATAGGATACCTAATACAAATTTCAATGTCTTGGATGATATTGATCCAACCTCAAAATGAGTAGAGGAGAGTCACCTAGCAGAGTTTGATCCCAATAACCTAGGGTGGATGGCTTTGGATGATGAACCACAAATAGCACCAGACATAGCAAACACTAGTCATCGCAAATGTCCGTGAAGAGTCTAATGTGTCTGAGCCAAAGGAAAATGATCATTTGATGAGGATGAGGATCCCATTCTTAGTAGTGTTTGTTGAGTTTATAGCATATTGTTTTTTTGGACTTTTATAGGCCATTTTGAGCTTCATTGTTTATGTATTTTGTTTCAGATATGTAGTGCACTCGATGTCGTTTTTCTATAATTACCCTTACATGGTATATGCATGAGCAAACTTTGCATATTTTGTCTCTAATTGTTTGTAATCATGGTTTGGAATCTTTAAAATTTCTTGTTTTCATTAAATTGTAATATTTTATATATTTTTTAGTAAACCGGTTGATAAGTTATAAACTAGACTGGTTCCTGTCCGATTCCGGCTCGGTTCCGGTCCGACCCTCCGCTAGTTCGGAGTTTGGTTCCGATTTTTATTACATTGCTCCCAACCCCATTTGGGTTGTAATTGGTTGACATTAGGCTATTTTAGGTTGATCCAAAAGGATCTAATCCTTCTTGGTTCGATTTGGTTTGTAGTTGTAATTTTCTATTTGTACAAAAAAGGGACATCACAATTCACCTAACCAATAATTGAAATTGCTTACTTGACTCAATTGCATCAAGTTGTGTTATGATTTGGGCCTACACTTGCATCGAGGCTTGGGACACATAATGTCATATGGGTAGCTTGTAGCTTTGACGCAATATTGTAAATGGCTGATTGTCTCTCTATAAACACATCATCATACTTGAGAAAGGCATTCCAAAATCTTGTTAAGAAAATAGTATTAGTATGTGATTGCACAAACTACTACATTAGAGATTTGTGAACAGGTTTGGGAAGAGGGCTAGTGGGATTGAATCACTTGGGGCCACATTGTAATGTTGGATTGTTGAAAGCATGCAAACATTGTGTGATAAGCCAGATTTGGTAGAGTGTGTAACGTTGTGTATGTAATTCTTGGTTGATGAATAAAATATATTGTTGTTATTGTAAGTGTTGTTGAAGTACTTTTATGTTGCTTAACTTTGTAAAGGTTGTACAGTCTAAGGCATCCCTTCATTGGAACCATAGCCAATGATTGCATTATAAAATGTCTATGAAAAGAGGCAATCATGGCCGATGCCAATTTGGCACTCCTTGAGACCTTCACAAAAAAAATGAATAACCTTGGAATGGATCATTGAGAGCAAGAGAATCTCACCAGCCTTTCTCAAGATGTCAACATTGGACGTATCATGAGAAAAACAAGACTAAAGAAAACAAGGATAATGACAAGGACCAAAAACTGTCTCTAACGATGACGTTCAGTCTTGATTTAACTGTGGCTTGGGTATGCATGTAGTTGCTTTTGCTTGTGTCTTGTTTGGTTTAGTTTATTGATGTGTGTTGTTACTCGCTTTGTGAGTTATGTATTTGCTTTCTAGAGTGCTTCCACCGTTTATGGATATACGACTCCCTTTTGGTTGATGTAACAATTGCTTTTTGTGATGTCCCTTTTTTCAAAATAGCACCAATTGAAGACTTCTTGCCATTTCTCTTCCCGTGGCCAAAGAAGGAATTGCACAAGGGCAGTCCTTGGGTTTCGTTTTTATTTTCTTTTAGTGTTATTAATGTTTTTCTTTGGTGTCTTACTCCCTAAGGCAGGTCGGTTGGGATTATAATGATCCCAACATGAAATTAAAAGATGAAGGGAAGATCATTGAGATGTCGGCAAGGTTGGGAAGATTCCTAACATGGAATTAGATGATAAAGCAAGCTTAAGAGGTTGGTCTACACCTTATGGCTCTTGGCGCCAACCAAAGGGTATAAGAGGAGTCTTAGGGGCTCATTTGCATATCAATCTTTCGCATATACATTTTGAACTTGGTCTCTAGAGGTGATTGCTCTTAGTTCATTCCACTATTGGGCGACAATCCATTAGTCTGGCATCCAAGGAGAACGAAACCCTTCCTTGTGGAAGATTGGAGGACGGAAATCCTTTAATTTGGTGGTGTTGAAGGACTCTCGTTGAAGACCATCTTGTTGGTTTGCATCTAGGGCATCAAAGGAGGAGTGATTTCAAGGGTTTTAATATTGTTTGAAGCCCCTCTCCTAGGGAGCAACTAGGGTAGAAAAGGATTTGGGTGCCTTCTAGGGCCCCCCAAACTTCATTATTCTTTGGCATTTAAATTTATTATATTTTATAAGGTTGGAATCTACAATTTGGTAATTTCTGGAGGAGTTTATCTATCATTTTGGGCCCTTGTTTGTGGTTGCCCTACCTATTGTCTTAAAATTTCTTGCAGCTAGGTATAATCTCTTGTTTTCTCCATTTCTTTGATATAATTTGAATGGATAATTGTTGTTGTGCTTAAAAAAATTATTTAGAAGCATTTTTAGTTGTTGTTGCATGGTTGTATGGTGAGTTAAAGTCCCTATATAGTTTGTTGCTAGCGTTTACTGATATTTTCGGAACTGTTGTTATAAGAATCAGAATTTACTTCACTTAGGGTTTGTGTTATTTCCTTGAGTTTTAGTTTCAGCCCTAGAAAGGGACATTACAGTGGTATCAGAGTTTCAGTCTTCCCATCCTGAGAGTTTCATGCAAGAAGGCGACAAGGGTTTCAATTGCTATCAGAGGAGAGAAAAGAAATCAGACCAACCAAGATAAGAAGAGAGTATGGCTTGCCAAGATCCACAAGAAGCCAAGATCAAAGAGCTCATTGAAGGGTAATTAAGATTGGCGGACAATATGGACTTGCTATCCGTAACCCTTCAGAGAGTTTCATGAACCTAGGGTTCATAATAGAGAAGGAAGCTCATCCAGCGAAAATACTTCATGGAAGCTCTTTGGATCAGCTCACGGATTAGCCACTAGATGTTTGTTCTTTTCAAGGGAGGAAACCATTCTAGAGGCGGGAACAAGGCCCTCTATGGGGCAAAGCATTGCGGCTAGTTACGAGGAATACATGGCACTATTAAGGGAGATACGGAAGGCTAATTCACTCGCCGAGTTCTTTGTGGTAAGCAAAGGAAGGACTAAGCCAAAGTCAAAACAAAATGTGCCACCAAAAGAGGTACAAAATGTGTTGGGCAAGATGTCTCTCTACAATTGACAACTCCACCAAAGGGACAACCAGAACATGGATAAAGATGCTAGGATTAAACCCTAGACCCCAAGAATTTGTCAAGGAGCCAAACCCAAAGGGGTTTCTCTTGAAAGAAGAAAAAGAAAAATCAGATCTACAAGAGGGTTTTGAGGCTGAGTCCTAAGAAGACCACATTGAAGGACATGGAAAGGTCTTGCTAAATGAACAACCAAAAAGGGTTTTTGATGTAGCAGAATCTCCAAAGAAAGAGGAGGAGAAGTCGTGAAGCATGAACCAAGGAAAGAAGGAAAATTTGATTTGCAAAATTTTGGAGAGAATTTGGTGGTTGAAACCAAATCTCCGGTTGATAATGATGATGTTCAACTTGTTGGAATTTTCAAAACAACAGCTCATAAGAGTCTTGTTGAGGGTGTTAATAGCTTTGGCAAGAACCACGAAGAGGCTCCATGCATGGGCGAACAAAATATGGACGAAGTCAAGGTGGAAAGAGCTTCACTAGTTGAATATGAAGAGATCTCAACCAAGCTTCATTCGGCAAAAGATGGACAAGCTAAGGAAAGCCCAAGGTATGATATAGAAAATCACATTTCATATTTTTGGTCTCTTCCTGTGTTGCTGTCATACTTGCATCATCATGGACAGCATAGTGGAAAAGGTGATAAAGTGAAGAACACTCTAACTGGCAAAGTGTACATAGATCCTTTGAGTTACAAAAAAGGTGAAGTCTTCAATGGGTTCCATGCTACTATGGCTACTGAGTGCTTAATTTCGTGCATGTGGTCAGAAAGAAATTTTATGACAAATGATATGGAGTTTGTTGTGCATTCGAACTTCTTGGTAAAGGATTAGATGCTACAAGATGGCCTCATCATCTCTTGCACCAAGAGGTTCCAACAACTCAAGCTCACCTTGGAAAAGCACATGGTAAATAATGATTTCTATATTGTTGGTATTGGAGGTACGGATTTGATAGTTGAGATTGAATGCTTGCATTTTTTGGGTGAAATTACCCAAAACTATCAAGCTAGGGAGTTGAGATTCAAACTTGGTTATCAAAAGGTTGTGCTTCAAAGTATGACAAGTGGAGCTCCTCAAGTTGCTACAGGAAAGAGGGTGGATGAAATTACCGGAAGAAGGCAAGATCTATGGGCTGCACATGGTAAGATAACCACCACACTTTCAGTTTCAAAACAGCAATTGTAACATAGAGATTACCAGTTGTTAATCAATGCATATGCTCTTAGAAGAAGTCTTCCAATGGAAGTGGATGTTAATTTAAGATGGATGTTATCCTGTTGCCCCGAGTATTGTAACCCAAATGGAAATTGGCAGTACAAGTGTAAGTAGTAGAAATCATGTTTTATGGGTTTTAAGTCACATTGTCATAAAAATTCATTATGTTGTTATCAACATTTTCAGTTTGTGCAACATTGTATTGGTAGCCGTACAAGTAGCCTCAACCATACATGGGAGTAATCTTCAGTTTGTTAATGTTGAAGCATTTCCAGTCCCCATATGGTTGATTTTTGTGAAGAATTTGAAGAATGAAATTTGTTATGCTACTCTTTTTGTTGTCGTCCGCATCAGAACCAGCCCATTAACCCCTTTTGATGACAGTCACCAGAGTGTTTTCAGTCACATGGGGGAAGGGTTTTCCACCTACCATCCATGAGGGATTCCTTGCTATTGTTTTAGAAGAGTTTCTGGCCACCATAATGTTAAAATTTCGAGCGATAAATTGCAATGGTACAGCTACAGCCATACTTGGCACAGCGTGAATGGACCTTTAAGAGTGCATCATATGAAGCAGAATTTTGACAAAAATTCAAGCAAAGGAAGAAAGTTAGTCCACATATCTATGAGGCATGAAGAAATTATACTAAGAGCTCTTGTTTCTTTTAATGTGTTTGTTCTTTGTGTAGGCACGGGAATAAAGAAGAAAGAGCAGCTGAATTTGTTATCCATCCGAGCATATGATGAAGAATATGGGACTACAGCTGAGGATGAAGATAGCATAATGGAGGATGGCGATTTTGTGAGTGCAAAAGGTCTCAATTTGCATAGAAACAGAATCCCTCCAATACTTGGATTGAGAGTGAAACATAAAGGCTTTGAGGCAGGTACAACCCAACCTAGGACAGTGGGAGGAGGGTAGCCTAGACCATCTTTTGGGCAGCCAAGGAGGCCACTACGGCAAGATAACTCTAGGTGTCTGGATCAGTTTTGCATGATGTTCAAGTTTTCCTTTCCAAGCTTGTTATTGAGTGAAGAATGTAATCGAGAGTTGAGGAATGAGGAGTTGTCGACCCCAATTGAGAAGGGAAGTATTTCTATGGCAGCCATAAGCCAAACTACCATCATAGATATTGCTGTCATCATTTATATCAGCCCGCACCTAATTTCAGTTGCATTTGTATTTGGAAATATAAAGTGTTCTTCCACCTTAATTGACAATGATGGAACGAAAAATGAAGATGCCACATTGGGACATGGATTAGCTTGTTAAGTTATTGATTATTTATTAATTTCTTGCTTTACGACTGAGATTACAGCAGTTTGGAAGGCTTTTATACAGCTGAGTATGCAAAAGTAGAAATTGTTATTGTTATTGAAGATGAAGGGGGGACTTCAATGAAGAAAGGAGCAACGGGAGTCAAAGTTTGTTTGGGAAAAAGCTCTTTCATTTGACAAGCACGGGATCTAGACTATGGGAATGCAACAACATGTTTCTTCACCTTGGCATGATGGCATTTGGGCATGAAAGCTTGTAATTGCTTAAGGGCAAGCACTTTTGGGAAAGGAGGATTGCAATGTCCCCGTTTTCAAAATAGCACCAATTGAAGACTTATTGTCATTTCTCTTCTCGTGGCCAAGAAGGAATTGCACAAGGGAAGTTATTGGGTTTTGTTTTTATTTTCTTTTATTGTTATTAATGTTTTTCTTTGGTGTTTTACTCCCTAAGGCAAGTCGGCTAGGATTATAATGATCCCAACATGAAATTAAAAGATAAAGGGAAGATCATAAATAGGTCGGCAAGATTGGGAAGATTCCCAACATGGAATTAAGAAGATAAAGCGAGCTTAAGAGGTTCGTCTACACCTTATTGCTCTTGGCGCCAACCAAAGGGTATAAGAGGAGTCGTAGGGGCTCCTTTGCACATCATCTTTTGGCATATACACTTTATACTTGGTCTCTAGGGCCGATTGCTCTTAGTCCATCCCACTATTGGGTGGCAATCCATTATTGTGGCATCCAAGGAGGGCAAAACCCTTCCTTGTGGGATATTACAAGACAAAAACCCTTCAATTTGGTGGTGTTGAAGACTCTCATTGAAGACCATCTTGTTGGTTTGCATCTAGGGCATCAAGGAGTGATTTCAAGGGTTTTAATATTATTTGAAGCCCCTCTCTTAGGGATCTTCTAACTAGTCCAATCCAAATCCAAATACTTCCCAGCCCCAAAACATGATGCCGAAAGTGGAAATGCGTAAGTTTGATGAAAAGGATCCACTCAATTGGATTAACGATATAGAGAATTTCTTTGATTTGCATCAGATCCCAATCTAGAAAAAAAGGTGACTGTGGCATTCTTGTATCTTGAACCTAACCAATTCGTCTGGTATCGATGGTTATGGGCTCAAAGGCACAAGAATGGTCTCAGTGTCAAATGGACAACTTTTACTAAAGAGTTGCAATTGCACCATAGTTCTAGTGTGTCAAAGAATTACTTCAACCAATTAGCAAAGTTACAGCAAACAGGATCAGTCAAGGATTATGTTCATCAATTTGAAAACCTATCCTTGCGGGTGCAGAATATTATGGAATGGGAATCTAAATGACTTATTTCTTGGGGGTAAGGACCACATTGAGCATGAGGTGTGTTTTTTAATCCACTTAAGGTTTATGATTCTATTATCATGGCACGTAGGGCAGAGGAAAAATTTCTTTCCAGCAAGAGGAAGACTTTCACTAACATTAGTGATTGTAGCACCTCGACACCATCATTCCCCTCGGGCAATTAGACTGACACCTCATCAAATTAAAGAAAAGAGAGCAAAAGGGTTATGTTTTAAAAGGGACGGCAAATATGGATCAGGACATGAATGTGTTGAAAAGTTGTTCTACATTGATGGTCCCAATGAATAAGGAAAGAAGGAAGAAGATGAAGAGGTAGAGGTCATTGTCGAGCCGAAGGAGTAAGGAGATCCCCAGTTAATGATCTCATGTCATGCAATTTCAAGTACTAGGTGTTGATTGACTCCAGAAGTACTCACAACTTCATCAATCATAAGTTGGTGGTGCACTTGAATTGATTTGTGTATATGGGTCAAAATGTGTCTTAATAACATGCGCTCCTACATCAACCATTTTACAAGGGTATCGAGGCAAACGAGTAGGAAACACACATGTACCCGGCGTATAAGGGGATAGACTTAAAGGGGCTACAATGAATGCTAGGGATGCATATTTAGAGGGAAGTAATCCCTACACTAGGTCAACCTAGGGTTTCCAAGGCCCGCAGCCTACTGAGATATTGATAATTGGACATGGAGAGGTATGGATTAATGATAAACATGCATGAATAAATGAAATGAAAGCTACGAAGCTAATAAATGGATAAGAGATCTATGCTAACTAACATCCAAACACATCAAATACTAAGCTAACATAGCACAACGAAGAAGGAAATTTACTTACCTATACAAAATGACAAGAGATAGTTAGAGCACTCACCTTGTACCTGTAGGGTGGTCACTAATGCATCTATCTCTCTTGAGAAGCAACATGCAGAGAGAGAGTTGTTATTAGGTGGAGAAGGGGAACATTGTTCCTATCCTTAGACTCACTATAGGTGACCTAATAGTGGAAGCAACCATCCAAGAAGAAGAATATCTAATCCAATCCAAGCAAGATGCAAGATAAACCAAGAGCTAGGCGAGAAAATGCAAAGATGGCGCAAAAGAGCATAGCGTGGCGTCAACCAAGGGAAATGCAATACCGACACAATCACCCACGGGCGATCGTGTCGGCCATAGATGTTGAAAAGAGGTAACGTGTCATGAAAAGCGAAAGAAAGATGGCATAGATCATGGATATGGATGAGCAAGATGTAGAGTGATGAGATGCAAGTAAGAAACTATGAATGTGATGTGCATGAGACCTAGGAAGATAAGGATACCTAGTGCAAGGAAAATTAAGGCCAAGACCAAATAGTGTGACTCTCTCTATGTACTGTCTCTAAACCATAATAGTTACGTGAATAATCATTCCTCGTTCCCCTTAGGCCCCTTAAGGCACCCGATCTAGAAATAGATGCATCAGTGACCCTTATTTGCACTAAGGAAATTGTTAGTAACAGGGTATGAAAGATGAAAAGTGAAAAATTAGGTGTATACACTTTGTATATCCAACTCCTGAATGTCAAGCAATGATCGTTGATGGGGTATTGTTAGTTGTTCATGAAAATGCCATAACATTAAAATCACCATGGGAGATTACTTGCTAAATAGCCCTATATATGTCATTGCCATGGGAGGAACAAACATTGTGTTAGGAGTTCAACAACTTACCACCTTGGGAAACATTTAGATGAACTTCCAAGAGTTGTTCATGTGTTTTCAGTTAGAGGGGAGGACCTTTGAACTAAGAGGATTAAGAGCAAAGTCCCCACACTTGGTGGGCTCTCACCAAATGCAAAAGATTCCTTAAAAAGGTGCAGAGGGGTTCGTGGCACAATTATATTCATTGCAAGCACATCAATCAAATGCATTTATACCATCAGATATGCAAGCAGTTATAAATGAGCACTCAGTTGTGTTTGGAAATATGCCAAAGGGTTTACCTCCAAAAAGAGACCATGACCATGCCATCCAGCTAGTACCAAAAGAGCCAACCGCCCAACATCAGACCTTATAGGTACCACATATGTGCAAAAGAGTGAGATTAAGAAGATAGTACAAAAGATGTTAGAAGCAAGACTTATCCGCCATACTCAAAGTGCTTATTCTTCTCCAGTAGTGATGGTGCATAAAATAGATGACAATCGGCACACATGTCTTGATTATAAGGAACTCAATGAGTACACAATCAAAGATAAGTTTCTTATTCTTGTAATTGATGATTTGCTAGATGAGTTGCATGGTGTTGTTTACTTTACAAAACTTCATCTCCATTCCAAATATCATCTGATCAGAATTAGTGTAATGTCTCCTTCTTGGGACATTGCTGAAATTGAAGACTTGAAGACCCTCAACCCATTCTCTCTTCTCATGGGTTTAAGGATTGAGCTTGAAAAAGGTCCTAAGATGTCTGTTGTCTATTTTCTAGCCCCTTGGCATGTCTTGCACTATAAGGACGACTCTTTCAGCCATTCCTGCAGAAGTTTTTTTAGTGTATGGTATATTAATCTACAGCAAAACATGAGAGGAACACTTGCATCATTTAAATATTGTGCTGGAAACTCTTGAACAACATCAGCTTTATGCAAATCCGTCTAAGTGTTCTTTTGGAGTCAAGGAGGTTGAATATTTGGGTCACCTAGTCTCTTATGAAGGTGTTAATGTGGATCCTAACAAGATAAAGGCCATGTTGGAGTGGGAGGTTCCAAAAATCCTAAAGAATCTCCGAGGATTTTTGGGGCTTACAGGTTATTATCGTAGATTTGTAAGAAATTATGAAAGCATAACAACACTGCTCACAGCTTTATTGAAGGACTCTTTCCATTGGAACGAGGAAGCTACCAAAGCATTTGAGAAGTTGAAGGAGGCCATGTACACCACTCTAGTTCTGGATACCCCAGATTTTTCCAACACATTTATTGTTGAATGTGATGCTTCAAGGTATGGTATGGGGGTAGTACTCATGCAAGAGGGTTGTCCCATTGCCTTTGAAAGTTGCCAATTCAAAGGTAAGAATATGTCAAAAACAATTTATGCGAAGGAAATGTTGGCCATACTTCATGCAGTAAAGCAATGGAGACCATATCTAATGGGCAGACACTTCAAAGTTAAAACAGATCATGATAGTTTGAAAAACTTCTTAGAGCAACGTTTATGTGACTAAATCCCCAAAGCTTTAATCATTAAAGACTTGTTAATTTATTAAATAATAACAAGTTTGAGTTGAGATTCTTTATAACAAAGGTGTTGTAATAAACTATTGAAAAATAAAAGTGGGAGTGAACAACCCGAGCATTTAATTAAAGAGGATTAATTAAAGTGAAAAGGTGTGGACCATTGTGTTGGTTCATAACTACCCATGAAATATTATAAAAAGGCATATGAAAGTGAAAAGAGAACATGATTATGATTGTGATTGGAGAGAAAAACAATTACAAGGGAGTTTTGAGATAAGACTGTGTAATTGTATCAAGATTTAACTTGTGGAGTAATTCCAAAGTTGACTAGGTACAAACAAGGCGATGGGCAAGAGAGAGGGGCACCAGAGGTGTCCTAACCAGGGGTATAATGTACAACCTTGGATGGTTCTTAGCCAGAGGGCAAGGTGAATATACACTGGGTGTATAACATTTCCTCTCAATAGTGTGGCCATAGTCTGGTGCTCTGTTACCTGTGTGTGCATTGGAATTTTGTATCAAATTCCTGATCATTTGTCTCAGATAAGTTCTCTCTGAAAAAACTATGTAATCCATTGTTGAAAGTTAATAAAAAGAAGTTAAATCTTATGTTTATTTAGATAAATGTGCATGTGAATGTATTATTTTATTGTATTATGTATATTGAAATATGAATATACAATTGGTTTTATATACAAAATAGAGAATCACAGAATTTAGATATGTATAATTTTATTAATGGTTTATATAAAGTAATGTAGAATAAGGATTGATGTATGTAATCAAATGTAGTTAGTAGATTATCATATTTTGTTGTAGTTTTTAGATTAGGGAAAAGTTGCATTTCATTTGGTATTAGAGCAATTATCCTCATTTGAAACATTTTGTTGTTGTTTTCATCCCTCGTTTTATAGTTATTTTGGAAGTTATGACATGGCATCCTCTGATTTGTCACTGTGTTTCCTTCGTGTTTTACGTGTTTTTGTTCTAAGTGTTTATAATTTCCTGTGCCGTTGTGGACGCCAAAACTTTATTTTAAATTTCAGTTTATTCCGTGAACTTCATGTCCTATTGGAGCCATCTCTCAAAAGTATGGTGGAATGTTGCCATGTGTCACCTTCAGTCATTAGATCATCGCTAAGTAACACCCTCAGATTGGTCCTTATGTCTATTCTCTTTCCACTGTGTCTTATGTCTCTCTTGTTTCGGACCCGAAAATTTTTCTTAAATACAACTGATTTTCATAGGTCTAAGTCCGTCGGACCCCAAGTGCCTTCAACTTACCTGGAATTCTGACACACGTAGTCACCTTCTTTGCCATTGAGATTTCGCCACCTATCCTTGTCCTTTCGTCACTGATCTTCACCACATGTCCTTGTTCTTTGACCTTGTTGACCCATTTCTGGACCCAAAATTGACATTTTGGTTAATTCCAAGTCAGGTATTGCCATGGGACAAAATTATTGGAAAAACCCCATGGAATCACGATGTGTGTCCTTGTTGACCCCGCTCATTTTGGACCTGAAATTTTGTCTCCCTAGCCTCCGCATGTCCTCCTTTGACCCTGCCTCCCATGTTGAACTCTTCCCAGACCCGACGCCTTTAATCAACCTTGGTTGATTCAAGGGTTTCAAGTTGTAGGTGCCCATCTTATTGAAGAGTGTGAGAATGGAAACACGTGTCCCTTCCAGATTTCGTTGATCCTTCCTCTATGCTTGGTGATTATAATTGATATAATAAATGAACTTCCCACGGGTTACCCAAATATTTGAATAGTAGAGGCATTGGAAGGTATTTTTAAACTTGAAACAAGTTTCCTCAAATTTGACATAAACCCGAGACTTAAAAAAAATCCTGCCACATAGGATATGCTATTCCATGGCCTTTCTCATAAAAATGTTTAAGTGATTTATAGTATAAATAGTGTGGTAAAGGGTTAATTTTAGAAAATGTGTGAAAATACTCAAGAGACGGTTAAAAATATATTCTCTTAGTCAAAAATTGTAAAAAGGAAGTAATTAATATTGTGAGTGACATGTAAATGAGTAGATTATGGTGATTTTCTCACTAGAGATAAATTGTGCATACACAGAGTGGAAGCCAAATCAATTTTGGGTGGAATGGACTCTCAAAACAACATGGATTACAATGAACTGGAGTGTCTGAAACCAACAATTGGGCAGGGAAGTAAATCATTTATCTGAACAATTAGAAATGTTGAAAAATCAATTTGTAGAAGCTATGAGTAAATCTGATAAATGTAATAAATCAGAAAAGAAAATAAACAAGAGAAAACAATCTTCTTCAGATGATGATTCTATTTCCAATAAAATAAATGATTCTTCTAGTTCTTTGATTCTTCTAGTGCTGAGAAAGAAAGTTCAAATAAGAATTCTAAGGAAATACAAAACTTTTCTGGAAAATTAAGTTACCTAAATATGCAGGGGAAGTAGGAACAGGGAGAACAGGATGAAACTTGGTTAACTAGTTTAGAAAGATATTTTGAATTACAAAATACTAGTAAGTTAGGTCAAACACAAATAGCTTCTTATCAACTAAAAGATGTTGCCCTTAACTGGTGGGAAGATACATTGAGATCTAAAAAACTTAAAGCCCATAAGGTCCCATGGAATAAGTTTAAAATTTGTTTAGGAAGAAGTATTTATCTGAACATTTCTTACAACAAAGGAAAAATGAATTCTTTGATTTAAAACAATGTTTAAAACTGTCAACGAGTACAAACAAACTTTTGAGAATCTAAATAGATTTGTGCCTTTCATTTCTGGAACTGATAGAGTTGTCAGATTTATTAATGGTTTAAGAGAGGAATATAAGGCTAGTGTATGGTGTGGAAAACCTACTTCTGTTGATGAGGCTGCTCAAATAGCTGAGCAATTTGAAAAATATAAAATTGTTGTTCACTAAAAGAAAGAAGATTATAAGAAAAAGAATTCCAATTTCCATTTTAAAAATAGAAAAAGGCCATTCAGTGAAACTGTTAAGTGTAATCATACTCAGATTGGAAATCAACAAAGGAAACAAGATTATGTTAAAACTAAACCAGAAGAAATTAAATGTTGGAATTGTGGAGGTAACCATTTCGCTAGGGGTTGTCCTCAGAAAAAGAAGAGTTGGGATAAGAACAAAAATCAGAAAATTGATAAATCAAAGGAAGGGAACCAAAATATGAAAGTTTATGTTGTTGTTGATACATGTACTATACATAAACAAGTGTCATTGATTGAAGTAAAAGGACTATTAATAATGCAACACTTGTTTTCTTGATTGATTCGGGTAGTAGTCATAGTTTTATATCACCTAACTTAGTAAAAAAATTGAATCTAGAAAAATTGAACCCGTAGCTGTAGAAATGGCTGATGGATGGATAGTAAGACAAACATGAGCTTTAGTGGAAGAATTAGATTTTCAAATTGATAATATTGTATCTCGTGAATCTTTTCATGTACTTAACTTAGGTCAATATGATGCCATTTTGGGGATGACCTGGTTAGAAAAGAATCATGCTCTTATTAACTGTGAAAATAAACAAGTATGTATTCAAGATCAATATGAAGTTACTCATATTTTGCAAGGAACTAAAAGACAACTGAATTTAAAAACTATTTCTGTTGTTCAACTTAAAAGAAGTCTTAAAGAAAAATGTAAAGTTTTTGTGTTGTGATTACTCAACAAAATGATAAATTACAAATAGATATAGATGTTCACCAAGTAGTCCAAGAATTTATGGATGTATTCCCTTCTGATGTTGAAGAGTTACCACCTAGGAGATCTGTAGAACATGTTATTGACCTCATTCCTGGAGCTGAACCGGTGTCAAAAGAACCTTATAAACAATCTATACCTGAATTAGCTGAGCTAAAAATACAATTGACTGAATTATTGAAACAAGAAAAAATTAGACCTAGTGTTTCTCCCTGGGGTGCACCAGTGTTGTTTGTTAAGAAGAAAGATGGGACTATGAGATTGTGTATTGATTATAGACAGTTGAATAAACTAACTATTAAGAATAAATATCCTTTACCTAGAATTGATGATTTATTAGATCAATTGAATGGTGCTAAATATTTTTCTAAGATTGATTTACATTCTGGATATCATCAAATTAGAATAAAAGATGTTGACATTGCAAAAACTGCCTTTAGAACTAGATATGGACATTATGAATTTGTTGTTATGCCTTTTGGATTAACAAATGCCCCAGCCACATTTATGACATTGATGCATGATGTTTTTAGACCTTTCTTAGATGTGTTTGTGATTATATTTTTAGATGATATTTTGATCTATTCCAAAAATGAAGAAGAACATGAGAAACATGTTAGATTAGTACTTGAAACTTTAAGAAAACATCAGTTATATGGTAAGTTAAGTAAATGTGAATTTTTTAAAATTGAAGTCTCATATCTAGGACATGTTATCTCTGAAAAAGGAATTGCACCAGATCCTTCTAAAGTAAAAGCAATACAAAATTGGGATACACCTAAAGATGTACAAGAAATTAGAAGTTTTCTTGGATTATCTGGATTCTATCAAAGGTTTATTAAGAATTATTCTAAAATAGCTACTCCACTCACATATTTAACAAAGAAAAGTAACACATATCATTGGTCTGAGGAATGTGAAGTTGCTTTTAGTAAATTGAAAGAAGCATTAACAAGTGCACCTGTGTTATGTACTCCTGATTTTTCTAAACCTTTCATTGTTGCTACTGATGCTTGTGGTTCTGGTATTGGATGTGTATTAATGCAAGATAATAGAGTTTGTGTTTTGGATCTAGAAAATTGTTTCCTACTGAAAAAGAACTATCCTACTCATGATTTGGAATTGTTAGGGATTATTCATGCTTTAAAATTTTGGAGACATTATTTGTTAGGTCGCAAATTTGTTTTGAAAATTGATCATAGAGGTTTGTAGTATATTTTTACTCAACCCTTATTAAATATGAGACAAAGAAGATGGGTAGAGTTATTAAGTCAATATGATTTTGAAATACAATATGTACCTGGTAAGGAAAATTTAGTTGTTGATGCTTTAAGTAGAAAAAGAATGTGTGCAAATGCTTTGTCCTTAGAAAGAAGTCAATTTGAACAAGAGATAAAATATGCATTGCCTAATGATAGTTACTTTGATGAATTGTATTCTGGTTTGAAAAATGGAACATCAAATATGCATTTAAATGATAGACTTACTTCTTATTTACTTGGTGTAAATGGGTTGTTGTACTATAAAGGTAGATTGTGCATTCCTAACCTTCCTAACTTAAGACAACAAATTTTAAGAGATTCTCATGATATTCCTATAGTTAGTCATCCTGGATTTCAAAAGACATACTTATCAGTTAAAAAGAATTATTTTTGGCCTAGAATGAAACAAGACATTAGAAAGTATGTACAATAGTGTATGACTTGTCAAAAAGTTAAAACTGAACAATGTAGTAAACCTGGTCCATTACAACCTTTGTCTATTCCTGATTGGAAATGGGAGTCAGTTAGTATGGATTTTATTACAGGATTACCTAAAACCAAGAATGGTCATGATGTTATCCTTGTGGTGGTTGATAGATTAACTAAAATGGCACATTTTCTACTAACCAAAATCAAAACCTTTGCTTCTGATATAGCTCATCTGTTTACTAAGGAAATTTTTTGTTTGCATGGTCTTCCTAAAGATTTAGTAACTAATAGAGATCCTAGATTTACTTCTTCTTTATGGAGATCTTTGTTTGATGAATTGGGTACTAGTTTGAGTTTTAGTATTGCTTATCATCCAGAGTCAGATGGAAAAACTGAAAGGATAAATAGAATTTTAGAGGACATGCTTAGAATGTATACAGGTGAAAAACCTAGAAATTGGGAACAATATTTGCACTTGATTGAGTTTTCTTACAATCAAGGTTATCATACTACAACCAAAATGACCCCTTTTGAAGTTGTTTATGGTAGGAATTGTACTACTTCAATTTCTTGGTTGAATCCTGAACATAGATCTTGGTATGCAAATGATAACTTAAAAGAAATGGAAGATATTATAAATAAAGCAAAACAAAACATGAAAGTTCCCAAGATAGGTATAAACATTGGGCTGATTCAAAAATATTTGTTAGAGAATTTGAAATAGGTGATCAAGTATTTCTTAGAGTTAAACCTAAGAAAAGTTCTTTAAAATTAGGTAAATATGCTAAATTAGCTCCTCGTTATTGTGGACCATTTGAAATTTTGGAAAGAATAGGAACTCTTTCTTATAGACTTGCTTTACCTCCTGAGTTATCTAGAATACATAATGTGTTTCATGTAAGTTTGTTAAAGAAATATGTATATGATGCTAACCATGTTATAGATTGGAAAAACATAGTTATTGAACCTACATGTGAATTTAAAATTGAACCTGAATTAATTTTGGAAAGAAGGACTAAAAATATTAGAAATAGAGAAATTAAAGAGGTTAAAGTAAAGTGGACTTGTTGTGATGTTGAAAGTGCTACATGGGAAAGAGAATATTTTCTAAAAGATCAGTATCCTGAATTATTTAACTAATAACTTGTGTTTTTTTCTGTGTGATTTTTAGAATAAACTTGGAACTACTAAGGACAGTAGCTGATTCAAGGGGGGAGAAATGTTATGTGACTAAATCCCCAAAGCTTTAATCATTAAAGACTTGTTGATTTATTTAAATAATAACAAGTTTGAGTTGAGATTCTTTATAACAAAGGTGTTATAATAAACTATTGAAAAATAAATGTGGGAGTGAATAACCCAAGCATTTGATTAAAGAGGATTAATTAAAGTGAAAAGGTGTGGGACCATTGTGTTGGTTCATAACTACCCATGAAATATTATAAAAAGGCATATGAAAGTGAAAAGAGAACATGATTATGATTGGAGAGAAAATAATTACAAGGGAGTTTGAGAAAGACTGTGTAATTGTATCCAAGATTTAACTTGTGGAGTAATTCCAAAGTTGACCAAGGTTATAGATAGGTAGTGGGCAAGAGAGAGGGGCACCAGAGGTGTCCTAACTGGGGGTACAATGTACAACCTCGGATGGTTCTTGGCCAGGGCAAGGTGAATATACACTGGGTGTATAACATTTCCTCTCAATAGTGTGGCCATAGTCTGGTGTCTGTTACCTGTGTGCATTGGAATTTTGTATCAAATTCCTAATCATTTGTCTCAGATAAGTTCTCTCTGAAAAACTATGTAATCCATGTTGAAAGTTAATAAAAACGAAGTTAAATCTTATGTTTATTTAGATAAATGTGCATGTGAATGTATTCTTGTGAATGTTATTATTTTATATATTATGTGAATATGGAATATGCAATTATTTTTATACAAAATAGAGAATCGCATAATTTAGATATGTATAATTTTATTAATGGTTTATATAAAGTAATATAGAATAAGGATTGATGTATGTAATCGAATGTAGTTAGTAGATTATCAGATTTTGTTGTAGTATTTTTAGATTAGGGAAATCCTCGGGTCTTTTACAAACTCTATCTATTCCTAGCCAGAGGTGGGAAAAGGTTTCCATGGATTTTATCAGAAGATTGCCTAAATTAGAAGGGGAAAATGTGTTCATGATTGTGGCGGTTAGACTCACGAAATATGCCCATTTTTGTGCCTTTTCACACCCATTTGCCGCAAATATAGTAGTAACGGCCTTCATGGATACAATTCAGAAGCTACATGGGACACCAAAGATTATAGTAAGTGATCGAGACCCTATATTTACTAGTAATTTTTGGACTGATTTGTTCTCGTGTTTGGGTACTCAACTAGCTTGTAGCTCTTCTTATCAACCCCAATCTGATGGAAAACTGAGGTGGTAAACAAGTGCTTGGAGGGATATCTTCGTTGCTTTACCTCAGATAAGCAAAAGAGATGGGTCCAATGGCTACCATTTGCACAATGGTGGTATAACACTTCCTTCCATACTTCATCTAAAATATTTTCCGTTTTGGCATTATGTTATGGGTACCATCCACCGTCCATCACCTCATCCTTGAGAGGCCAGCCAAGGGTTAGGGAAGTTGAAGAGCACATTCAATACCAACAAGAGGTACTTTCTAGTCTTAGGGAGAAGTTGGCCATGGAACAAAACCGCATGAAGCAGCAAGTTGATCAACATCACAGTGAAAGACATTTTGAAGTCGGTGATTGTGCATTTACAACCATATAAGCAAATGTCTTTGAAACAACAAAAGAAGGATAACAAGCTTTCACCTAAGTATTATGGCCCTTATCAAGTGTTACAAAAGATTGGTTTGTAGCATACAAACTGGAACTCCCTCAAACAACCAGAATACATCCAATCTTCCATTTTTTTGCTTGAAGAAGGTAATTGCACAAAAGGTATCATCTTATACAGTGTTACCTGAGCTCGATGAGGAGGGAAGAATCATCATGGAACCGAAATGTATCCTTCAAACACGCACTAAACGATTGAGGACAAGGTTCATCGCTGAGTATCTGATCAAGTGGAAGAATCTAGACAGTGAAGACGCGACATGGGAGGATGCAACATTCTTGCAACGACATCCATAGCTTCTCAACATTGGGGACAATGTTGCTCTGATGGGGAAGGGCATGTTACGCCCTTAATCCTATATCTTAAATTGGATATGTATGGTCGACTTGTAGCTATCATAACTTCTTATTGTGTTGTATCTCTTTCATATATCTTATAATATCAGTAGTGGGTCGTCCTTGATGGTGGCCATAACATAGGAACAATATATATAGGAGTTAGTAGGTAGTAGTTGAGGATCATATTGCACTTGAGTTTTATTGTATGGTTTGGAGGTTGCCCCCTTGAAGTGGCTAAGTCATTCTACTTGCATATTGAGATCATTTTTCTATATTTTGGTGTTCTTTTGTGTTCTATTGCTGCTGATATTAAGATCTATCTGAGTAATTTCGTTACATCCTGCCTCCACACTGTCCAAACATTGTTGATCACCATACTGCTTAAGGCCTCTCTCACCTTCACAAGTCGTCTCAAAACGAGCGTGTGTGAGAGGTAAATCTTGTTTTTGCAAACCTTCAACAACTCCAGCCTTGAGAATCTCTTGAATATGGCCGATGACATATGATGGTTTATGATAAACATCTGAATGCTCATTTGCTTCTAGTGTAAATTTGTTCAATCCATGGGATTTTCCCAATCTTTTGGAGCATCAAATTAAGGGAGTGGACGTCACAAGAGGTCCAAAAAATGTGCTTATATCTACCCTCTATGATCATTCCTGCTGCTTTACAATTTTTAGCATTGTCTGTGATGACTTGGACAACATTCAGGGGGCCCACCGACTCAATTGCCTCTATCAAAATGTCGGCAATAAATTATGCATCTTTGACTTCCCCTTCACAGTCAATGACTTTTAAAAACATTGCCTGTTGAGGGCATACTGCAACAACATTTATGAGGGGTCTATTTCTAGCATCTTTCCATCCATCTGAAATGATGGAAACCCCTGTATCCTTCCATGGTTCTCTGATTGGCTGCAAAGTGGTGTGAATGTGTTCCACTTCCTTTCTCAGGAGTGTGGTTTGAACCTTTTCATAACTTGGGGATTTGTACCCTTGTGGAGCTTCATTGACAACCCTCACCATCTGATGCCAATATGGAGACCTCAATACATTAAAGGACAACCCACATGCATAAATACATCGAGCAACCACCTCATCAACAACCTCCCTCTTTTCAATATTAAATAATTTTTTCCAATGCTGCTTTTGGCCTTTTTCGTGAGGTCTCTGGACTCTCTTCATCAAAAGGGGAATCAAGTGGTTGACTTTGAGTTTGGATGAAAGGATAAGTAGTAGATTTAGGTGTGGGTGGTCGTGATGAAGGCCTTCTTTGCAATAGAATTGTTCTAGATCCATTTCTTTCAGATTGTCTATCAGCCTCCTCTTGCTCTCTCAGGTACTCTGCCATTTTTTCATTTGATCTTTTATTGCACTTCTTTATTCCCCACACCTCCAACCCCAGTCAAATGGATTTTCAGTCGGCTATATGAGGATTTGTATTGAGTATGACTACCATGACATATCCAAATCCGACCCCCACCACCAACAAGGTTGTCTACCACTGTCGCATGTCTCCAAAGAGGGGAATTAGGATCATGTTTCACAAGAACTGATGTGTTTTCAAAAGTTTCTTCGCCTTGCACTCCAGCTGAAGCAGAACTTGATGCCATCCTATTCGGTTTTTTGATCACCAAGATCACCATAACAACGCGAGGTGAGAGCATACACAGAGTTAGGATGTTAAAAGAGTTAAAAACATTTTGCCTTTACATAAATAAATTAGTTATGACATCCTAATATGTTTTCGATCACCAAGATCACCATAAAGGTGCGAGGTGAGAGCATACACAAGTTAGGATGTTTAAAAAATTAAAAACAATTTTCCTTAACATGACTTAAATAAATTAGTTATGTCATCCTAATCTGTTTTTGATCACCAAGATCACCATAAAGGTCGAGGTGAGAGCATACACAAATTTAGAAAGCTAAAAAAATAAAAAAAATAAATTTATTAACATTGAACAATGCATTTAAAAATTAAAAAAAGATTTTTACTAATTATTAAATTAAAAAACCCCTAAACCATGCCATCCTAATCTGTTTTTGATCACCAAGATCACCATAAAGGTGCGAGGTGAGAGCATACACAAATTTAGGATGTGTTTAAATTCTAAACTTTTAAAAAAAATGCAACAAAATAAATAAAAGACCGTAAAAAAATAAAATAAAAGGATGAATTAAATAAAAAATACCTGTAGTGTAGATCCTTGTTGCCTCCAAACAAATGCTACCTCCAAGGAGCAAATGTGATGTCTAATCTTTTAGTTTTGAATGAACAATAAATTTAAAAAAATCTCTTCCTCTCAAGTCTGAACAATTGCTTCCTCCCTCCTTGCAATGGTGGACTCCAAACAAAACAAGCAATGGCTGTCCCCAATCTCCTCTTTGCAAAACGTCCTTCCAATCGTTGCCTCCTCTAAGCTCTTCAATTCCTCTTTGGCCCTTTGCTCATACACTTGCAAAAACCAACAATGAATTGTTTGTGTGATTTCAAATGAAGGGGGTGAGTGCTTTTTATAGACTTTTGAAGTGTTTAGGGTTCAATATTTTATTCATTTAAATGTTAGGGTTCATTATTTTTACATTAACTAAGTAAAAAAATGTTTTAATGGCTTAAAAGGCGTATCAGGATCCATACCCTAATGTATCCGTACCGGATACGTATCAAGTAGGGTACGGGGGGGCTGGGGGACGAACCTTGGCAACATAGCTTGGAAACTTTATTGCTCTTAAAAAATATATAAATTCATAAAAATAAACTTAAATAACATGTAAAACATTGTTAAATGACTTTAGACATGAATGTAGAGAATGCATAAGTATGTTTTCTATTAATTTTCGACCAAAAAAGAGCACAATGCTCAGTTTTAGACCAAGAGCACAATGTACAAACTACAAGGCTCATAGAGTTGTAGACTATAGTTATCAATGCACAAAAATATACTAATATGAATATTATCTCGAGTGGATAGTTTGCCTCCCCCCCGGAAGTGGAAGGTAAATTTTTTCTCCTCTGTAACATCATCATCTACATCCTCACCAACCACTCTTGATGTCTTTATTGCCCCTTACGCTATTTCTTCCTCTACTTCCCTATCCAAAGTTGTGACCTCCTCCTCGGTAAACATGGGCTGCTCATCCCAACCCTTAGGCTCAACAATCCATTCAACATATGGATCGATATCATCCACGTCGATTGTCTCATGACTCTCTTGCCCCTCCACTTGTCTCACATGAAGATGAAGATTGTATCACACAAAAACAAGGTCATTGAGGCATTGTGTTATCCACCTTTTGTGCTTCTGTGTGAACATATTCAAACATGTTCCAATTACGTTCACACCTCGAAGAGCTATATGGTTAGCACAAGATTCAGATGGCTAGCTGTTAAATATTTGGTGTATTTGTACCATAATCTTCCCACCACAAATGTGAAAATAAAACATTTATAACTTTGTAAGTCAACTAGGCTTGAATAAATGAAAGAAAGATAAAAAACAAATGACTCAATTTGTATTTACTTGGTTGTTGGTTGTTTCTCCTTTGAACACATAGAGCCGAAGAAAAGAGCCTCCCCTTTACACTCTTGTAAATCAACAACTCATAAATAATTGCATCTCTAGTATCTTCGTCATGGATCATTCTCTCTAAGATTGTGTTGAGGCATCCATAACCTCCTCATTCTTTGAATGAATCAGAATAGAAAAACTAGGGGTTTAAGTAGGAGACCACTACATACATGTATTTGTCGGTGAAATTGTTTGTTCCATCTCCGCTCAATTATGTGCCAAAAGGCTTCATATTTTCTTTTATTTTGCCCATAATAATTAGCTATGGCCTCATATAGATAACCCATTGGGTTCTCCTTCCCCCGCTCCCCCCCCCGCCCCCGAAGTGTGGAACTCTAAACCAAAGGCACTAACACCTAAAACAAAAGAGCACACAATTTTAAAATCAAAATTAAGAGAATTTTGAACCAAAATAATAATTAAAAATAGTTATATTAGAAGTTACTTTAAGGATTTTGTTTGTTTGCTTCGCAAATACATAATAAAAAATGGTCTTCACGACCCTTTCCCCCTTTGGCCTTTTTAGCATAGGGAGACTCCAATCACCACGTACTCGCAAACATTTTTTAATAGATGTTAATAAGGTTACATTGCTCAGCAAAGGGATGAAGATTGTGGTGAATCGTGTGGCTCCTGCTCACTCAAGCTCCTTTCCGTTGATGTGCTCTCTCATCAAGTTTAGCTCGCATGGATGATTATGAACTTTGTGATATTTCTTGCCTCTTCACCCACATTTTTCACCCATGTTATTTTTCCTATGTCCTCAAGTAGGAGATCAATGCAATGGGCCTTGTAAGGGGTCCAAGAATTGTAGGGTACCTCTCCTCAAGAACCTCCAAACGTGAAGTCTTCTCCTTTGAATAAACAATAAAACAATATCTTCCTCTAAACAAACTTGAACTCCTTGCAAAATCATGGGGAGTAGGAGCCTTGAACCCCTTCCTAGCAACAGTCAATGCAGTGACCAAATTCTCCCAATATGGACTTTTTGCCACATTGAAAGGAATGTTGTTGTAGTACCAAAAATTTGCCGCAGCTATTCTTGCTTCATTGTGCATTTCTTTATTCCAAGCAGTACCTTCGAGTGAAGGTTGTGAACCAGGTGTACTTCGAGGAACAAAAAACATTGTTAAACTACTATTAGTGGATGTGGATGAACCCCGTCCCAGTGTTTGACCTCGTGGAGTTACGGCATTAGAAGATGCCTCAACGTCAAAACCTTCCCTCGCTTCCCTTCTATTTGCTAGGGCTGCAAGTGCATCAACTTTCCTCTTCTTTTCTTCTTTTTTCTCTGCATAAGTTGCAAGGTAAGCAGACAACTCTCGTTGAGCCTCAGGCGGTGCTTGATTGCACACTGTCACTTCATTCCCTAGTATCCGTGCAATGTGGAACTTAAGGCGATAAACACCTCCACTCATCTTCATGCCACAATAATTGCATATAACACAAGTGCCCTTTGTTGGTTCACAATGCTTCCAAGAGGGGTCATTTGATTTAGGCTTACTACGAGCAGCTGAACGGGAACCAGATCCCGATGCCATTCTACAAAACAAAACAAAAAACAATTGTCTTAGATTTACAGGCCTTGGAGAAATTAAATTGTATGACCATGACGAAATTAAGAATAAAATTGCTATTGCATGAAGAAAAAATTACGAAAAAACGATATTGAAAATGAAGACATAAGTAAATTATGAATCATGATAATTTCATAGATAATATTTTTAAAATCGTTATACAATATTGATTCTTGAATATACTATTATTAATAATTTAATATACAGAATATACAGTATTTATACTTGATAGTTAGAACTTAGCAGTATAATACATAATATTAATATTAATACTTATAGTATTTATTAATATTAATATACAGTTGTATACACTATACACTGTAATATGTATACAGTCACCAGTGTACACTGTACAGTATACACTTATAGTTTTACACTTACAATATTTACTATTTATAATATATATTATACAGTGTAACAGTATTAATATTAACATACATTAATAATAAATATACAGTATTAATACCTGCAAGCTGCCACGAACTGGAAATGAGTAAGAAAATGCAATCGCCACAAACTGGTAAAAAATGCGCACAAAATGTTGGAAAATGGCCACGTCACGAATTGGTAAAAAAATGCGCACAAAATGTTGGAAAATGGCCGCGCTGCGAGCTGTATTTGCGTGCCCTCACGCGTCGACTGTACACGAAGAAAGTCGCAGCATAAAAAACGAGCCCGTGGAAAGAGAAAACAACATAAAAAACAAATCGATTTAGTTTATTTTCGTGTTATACCATAGCCGCGTTTTTTTCGCCGATTTTAGCCGCGATTTTCAACGATTTTTGAGGGTTTTTTACCGCAATTTATCGGCGATTTAACAGATTTCAAAAATCACGATTTTTTGTAAGTTTAATCGTTTTGCAAGCAGAACGCGATTTATCGGCGATTTTTGGCGATTTTTGAATAAGAGGTTTAGCCCCCCCACCATCCAAACCTGCGGAAACGTCTCAGGTACTGCCGGGTACATCCTAGGTACGTCAAAACATACGCGGGACGTACTCGGGACATAGCCGGACGTATCAATTAAGTATCAAGATCGTACCCAGTCCATATCTATACAGGGTACGTATCCAACAAGGTATGAGAGGGAAGGCAGCGAACCCTAGCAACATAGAATCTATCTCGTAATATTGTTGCATGGGACATTATGTAGCGTTTCATACTGGAAATAAGCCCGTCAGAGTATCCATAATTTCAAGGAAAACAGGAAAAACATTTCGCATGAATTCTGTAATTTTCTAAGATTCTTGTGCATTCTTATTTATGAATTACTTCATCGCCTTCCAGATCAAGAGCTTTTCAACCCATAGAAGAACATGCGAAAATAACATTAGAGTAAAAGTGGAGGAAACTGACATGAATAAAACTTACATAAAGCAACAAGAACAAACAACAAAAGACTAACCACATGGAAATACAAATGCTAGCAGTAAGGCAGTAAGGTATCGAGTACAAAAAATAATTTCGTACAACCTGAAGCATGCCTTAGACTACAATGTTGTGTAACAGTCTGTCAAACATCAATAGAAGTGTTGAATCGATTATGTGAAACTTTCTATTCATATTGATTTAAAGTTTGGTAAAATTTCTGCAAAATTGCTGGCTCAACTAGATTTAAGGGATTCCAAGACATTAAATTTAAGGAAACAAAAGAACTAACTCTGTGGAGAAAAAAACTCTTAATATTGATAATTGTTTATGAAATTTTCAAGTCCATTATCTGCATACAATGGATTAACTAAAAGACAAAATGCATACCGATGGTAGATCATCAAGTGAGAAAAGAGCCATATCGAAAATTTTACGTGCCAAATCAATGTTGCCCGCCGCTGCCTCTATTGATGCATACACTCCACAAAGTAGCAGGTCCTGCGTCAATACATAATTATAAACCATCAACATGTCAGCATTCACATCCTTGCTGTTATCAGAATAGGTTTTTATCATAAGAATATTTTTCCAAAAGAGAAACTGCCCTAAAACAGCAAAGATAAAATCAAAAATAGCTTTTATTAAAATAGCCATGGTTGAAGTCAAGCAGCATCTAGATCAGTGCTAAACTATAAAAGATATATTTGGCAGTTGGTTTTCATGTGGTGATGAATTACTCTAAAACAAATCCTCAAATTGTAATGAATCCAAAACGAAGGACATAAATGCAATGTGGCAAATTGCACAATAAACCTAAATAGTCTTAAATTTATGACTAATACAGTACGCCTAAATAATACAAATTAGTTGCCTATCTCCAACCTAGTTATCTGTTACCAGCTTGTAGGGTGACAATCGTACCCACAGACCTGTAACATATTCATGCTCATTGACCATCTTATATGTCATCATCTATTTTATCAATAAATTTATTTTATATGCATATTAAACATTTTTTCTGCCAGTGTGTTTCCCTGTAACACAGCAGAACACGTATCCCCCCCACCCCTAGGTAACTATTTGCTACCCCTAGTTAACTATTTGTCTATCTTCGTATAAATAATAGTTTCTTATAGCCAGAAAATAAACCCTGTCCAACTGACATGTAATTAAAACTAGTAACCTTAACATCTTTCTAAAGCAACATTTTCTTAGTTCCCAGTTTTAGATTTCTTTTGCAGTGGTTACATTCTAATAATAGAAACTTTACAACCAAGGCTCAGCTGCTATGATAATCAATGCACTAAAAGAACCTAAAAACATATTCACATAACAAATCCATAAGGTATATGCTTTCTCTGACTACCTTAAGAACAGAAGGCAGATATCAAACTTTCTTATTTTCTGTGGAAGTCGTGACAATGTAATACATACCTAAACTGAAATAAACTTACCCTTCATCTCAGAAAAACAGCATGCTAAATCACTTACATTTCACTCCTTGGAAATACCACAGTGAAATACAAAACCAACTTCATATATCGGGTGCGCATGAGTAGTAAATACCTGACGATTATTTTTTAGTAGTTTCTTTGCAAGAACACGTGATCCAGTGACTCGACTACTACTAGAGTCTGTTTCAGCTGTCACATATCCTTCAGAAATCAGCAAAGCCTCTTTCAAGTGACAATTCTGAGGAAAGGCTTTGCTGCCAAGTAGTAAGACATTACGAAGAAATTTTGCACTATCTTTTGTCTTAAGAAATGAATCAACACTTCCAAAAAACCTTTGCAAGTCAATATCAGTTGAAGATATTTGTTTCTGAGCTAAAGCATGTTCAACAATCTGGACTTCTTCAAGAAGAGAACCAGTTATGGAATCCAGATTAGCTATTTTTTCCCTCCAGCTTGGACTATTAGAGCAGCTCCTGAAAAATGACGCAACTTGTCAACATGTAAGGTTAATCAAATCAAAGATAGTATACTTTCCAGATCAGTAATGAAAATTGTCAACATGCAATGCTCTAATTAAATTATAAACTGTATACTTTAATTGTTATACACTTATCCACCTTTAGATTTTTTTCTTTTGTTTCTTCGAACTGTTTTTGGTAATACACTGTTAATAAAATAGTAGTTGCCCAAGTTGTAAAAATCATTCCAGGTCCCTTCAATAAGGAATGTCATATTCAGAATTAATAACTCTTGTTAACATATTCAGTATATTATGACAAAAACAACCTCATCCAAAACGCTCATATCAGAATTTAAAAGAAAGCATTAGTTTCTCTACATGGAATACAACTCAAAAATCATACTGCTGCACCATAAACCCATACATATGGCCAACATGCAAACAGGAATTACATCAAAGTTTATCATCCATAAAATTAAAAAGGAAACAAGTTATTCCTGTATGTACTAAAACATCACAAACAAAATTAAATAGAGCCTAAAATCAGCAACTATCTCTTCTATGCTACATTAAAACCAGGATAACCAAAAAGAAAAGAAAGAAAATTCCACGTGTATGTGGATATCATAGGTTTCATGAGGGGAAAAAAACTACACGAGTTGTTGTCTGAATCATATTTCAGGTCAATAATAAGATAAACCAGGTTGCTTCATTAATGCTATAAACCTTTGCAGAAAACAAGTTCTAAAAAAAAAAGCATTTCTAGACAAGTGGGAAAGAAGTTCCTTCCCGATCCATTGGTTAGACTAGCATTATGAGGAAGACTCTGAGGTGAAAGGTAAAGCCATTGTGTGCACTACTCTGTTGTGTGGTATTGATGATTGTTCAGTGGTACTGACTATAAGGAATATGTTTCTAGAGAAGGCTTGGCGATCATAATACCTGAATTCACATTACAGGTTTAGTGGACTAATATACAGCATAGCTTGCTCATTCCATACATTTACATTTTTTATTTATTTAAAAAAAAAACTCTGTATTATAGTAAGAGAAAATTAAATTATACAAATTCTGTAGTGCCAGGCATGGAAGCTATTTGTCCAAGCCCAAGCATTATGCACCTGAACTGAATTACAATTGTTCATTGGACAGAGTCTAAATGTAGAATATTTCTAATATCCTCCTGTACTTTTTCAGCACACCACAGTGGTGGTGAACCGTAGCAAACTATATCATGATTATCCAAGGCCCAATCTGCAAAGGCATCAGCAACTTTATTGTCTTGTCTGAAGGTGTGACCAAAAAATACTGTTTGAAACTTTTCTTGCAGCCTTTTGATTCTCCTTATTTCTCTTGCAATCTGCGAATGAGGATTCTGGCGTGCATTAGGATCCCTTAGCGTCTTCACTATTATTTTAGAATCCAATTCAATATACAGTTTTGTCAAAACCGCTTTTCAGCGCTTCCTGCATTCCTCTAAAGACTGCTTTCAATTCTGTGACATTATTAGTAGTGAATCCTAATTTTTCAGCGAACACAAAACTGACTTCTCCTTCAGATGTTCTCCGAATTCCTCCCGTTGCCACTTGTCCCGCGTTGCCTCATGAAGCTCCGTCAGTATTTAATTTGCCATGTTCCCTTGGGGGCAGTGTCCATTGGCCCTGCCTATTGTTTTTGTTTTTTTATTTTGAACTGTGGCATACTGGTACTTGTAGGCCGCAAAGAAAGTATGCTGCAAATATTTTTCCATTCGGAAGTGAGAGTAGAAGGTAGAAAAATCTTACGTTTGATGGTTTTTGCAATATTAATCATGGTCTTCCGCCACACATATGACATCTCTTTGCTTTCTTGTTGCAAAATTCTGGTATTTCTTTCTTTCCATATACTCCAAAGAAGAAGAGAAATGCCTGTCCAGAAAACCTGAATTAAATTTTGACCTTTAGGGATAGCGCCTTGCCAATCCTTGATGAGTTGTTCAAAAGACTGTATACCATACCATTGAATGTTTAGCAATCGTGCAAGAAGCTGCCATAGTGGGGTAACCCAAGGACAGGGAACAAACAAATGGTTTATATTTTCATCTGCCTGTTTGCATAAATGACATCTAAAAGGACCATAAAGCCCTCTTTTCATAAGTAGATCTCCTGTTGAGACCTTCCATGAACAAGTAACCAAACAAAAAAATAACTTTAGGCCACAGGGCAGGTTGCCAAATTTGATGAAAGATATATTTGAAATGATGAGAGATGCCCTTAGTGAGCGAAATATATCCTGACCAAACTGTATACTCCCCTGCTGACAAATTTCCCCATCCTAAAGAGTCTGGCCCTAGATAGAATGATAAAGGGCGTGCTTTTAGAACATTATAGATTTAAGCTTGCTCCGTTTGACCAATAGGAATGGGCCAATCGGTAGTACGGATCCAACATTTTCCATTTTCCCTAGGATGACATGCATATCTAGAATAATGTAATATCCCCTTCTTGATTGAAGACCCTTAGCCCATTCATTGTTTCCCAACAGTTAAGGGAGGAATAAAAAGGAAACTTAGTCATAATAAATCATAAAAGTGAAAAAAGTGAAATAAGTCAAATAATGCATCTTAAAATATTATTATAGGTACTTTATTAATTTATTAATGACAAAAGTGAAAAAGAAAAGATAAAGTAATAAAATAAAATTAGAAAAAAAAATAAAGAAAAAAAGTGATAAAGTCACTTTATTTTATTTTCCCTATGGAAAATGGCGACCCATATGAAGAAGGGAAAGGGACCAAAGAAAAAATTAAATACAAGAAAAGAAATATGATTGGTGGTCTTGGGTGGCAAAAAGGCCAAACTTTGTTATAAAAGTAAGTCAACTTGCAAGGGGAAAGCATATCTCTTTTTGTTTATGATAATTTTTAGATTTGTGGTGTAACCTTGCATGCTTTCCATAAAACACCAAAGGATGAAAACCCTTTGAAGTTAACTTTAGAGGAGGAAACCCTCTTTAACCTTACAGAGAAGAACAAAAACTCTTTTTTCTCTTGACAGGATTCTCCATTCAGGGGTTTCCATTGAAGATAAGGGTTTATTTTTGTTTTTCATTGAAGATCAAGATTTTAATTGTGTTTTCAAGCAGTGTATGAAGGCTAGATTTGTAAATTTGTGTTACTTCCAGCGAGGGTTTGAAGATGGAAGCTTGTTGCAAATTTTTACCTCCATTTGCAACAATATCTAGGGTTATCTACACCCTGGTTGGTGGAGTTTGGTACATTCTAGGGCACGGCTGTCCCGGATCTCATCACCAACAATTTTGCCATAATTTTAGAAGCCAAGATCAGTTGGTTTGCATAATTTTTGGGCCAAAGAAAATGTGTTTTCAACTGTGTCTAAGGACTATCATCTGCAGATTTATAATAAATAATTCAGCCTTCTATTTTGATCAAATCTGGTATTTTTCTCGTGTTCTTTCTCTTATAAAAATTGTTGATCAATTTGGGAAAGAAATTTAGTTGAATTACTTCAGTTTTGGTTGATTTTCTTCCTTCATGTAAGTCACGATTCACTAGTAAAATTCAGATCTGCACTTATTTAATTTTGTATAATTGCTACTACTTGCTATTTAGATTGGGATTTGCGGATAAACCGTTTGGGGGTATAGTTTGTCCATTTGGGGACATTACAGTGGTATCAGAGCAATGATTCTCCCATCCTGTGAAGAAAAGAAATCAGGTACATGGCTCCACCATCATATATGTTGAGATATGTGAATGAAATATTCACTAGAGGGAACAGAGAATTGCAAAACCATTTGTTGGAAGCTCAGAGGGATCTAAGAGACTCTATTATAGGACCTATTGCCGATTTGACTCAATCTATACAAGGACACAATATATCCGGCAACCATGGTGCAGCCAACAAAGGTGAAGAAAGCTCAACTTGACCAATTAGGACATCCACAAAGCCTCCACCTCAATTGTTCAAAGCCAAGTTTCTCCAAAAAGAGGAATAATCAATCGAAGAAGAAATTCTAAAGGATGTTGATGACATAGAGGCATGGATTAAAGAATATGCAACACTCAGTTTCAAGGTAAGAGATATGTTGTCCTTTGGTGATTTTTGCGAATTGAAAGATAGTAAGGGCACCAGGAAGAATAGAAGATCTCAACAAGAGAAACCCACCATGAAAACATTTGAGAGGAAGCAGCCCATAGAGTATTCTACCATGCAATTAGAAGTAGAAGAATCTTCAATAGAAAAAGGTATGACTTATAATGAGCAAAATATTTGTATTAGTGGGGAAGGCAAAGAGGAATAAATATTAATTGTCGGATGCAAAATTGGAAAAGATGTTTCAGTCCTAAAGAACAAGTCATTGTCATATGGGATGGATTTACCAAGCCATAGTATTGATGAGCATGAAATTGTGAAAGGTGTTGATTCTTGTTCCACTTGTTTTCTGTCTAAAATCACGAGTCACAATAGTTGTAATGCTGTTTTGGAGGTTTCCAAATCAGCAACAGAAGGTAAACGTTTTGATGATCTTCTCTATAAACCGGTTAGCAAGGATTCATTGCATCATTTTCATACTACGTTATTACAGTAGTTCTATCATGATGGTATTCAGCCTATTGTGAACAAAAATGTTAAGGAGTTGTTACAGCAAAGTCAAGTTATTATGAAGACAAAGAATGACGAAGATCTTGATAGTAATACAAAGTGTAATATGGAGCATGTCGATCCCTTGTTCCAATTTCATGATTGTGGACATTATGGGAGCTACTTATTTTGGCAAGAGCTCTCTGATAGGTACGGGAGCTAGACTATTGAACACTACAGCATTTTCATCTATTGCATATGGCGCTTGGGCATAAGAGTTGCAATTGCTTGAGGGCAAGCAATTTGGGGATGGGAGAATTGTAATATCTCCTTCTCGATCGAAAACCCTTATCCCATTCATTGTTTCCCTACGGCTAAGGGAGGAATTAAAGCGAAACTTAGTCATAATAAATCATAAAGTGCATCTTAAAATATTAAGATAAGCACTTTATTAATTTACTAATGACAAAAGTGAAAATGAAAAGATAAAGTAATAAAAAAAAATTAAGAAAAAAAAAAATAAAGAGATAAAGTGATAAAGTCACTTTATTTTATTTTCCCTATGGAAAATGGCGACCCACGTGAAGAAGGGAAAAGGACCAAAAAAAAACTTAAATGCAGGAAAAGAAATATGATTGGTGGTCTTGGGTGGCAAAAAGGCCAAGCTTTGCTATAAAAGCAAGCCAACTTGCAAGGGGAATGCATATCTCTTTTTGTTTATGTAATGTTCCTCCTTTCATAAGCGTTATATATTTTTTGCAACTTTGATATACAATTTCAGCAGACTGAAATTAAATGGCAGCAGAGTAATTATTTCAAAATAATAGCCCAAATTCACAGGAAATCATCAACAAATAATACAGAATGGGCTTTCAATTATTTAGAATGTTTCCATGGCACAAATCAATTTGATATGAGTGATTTATTCAAACCTAAAAATGATAAAACAGACTGTTAATTAGCAACATCCAAGAAGGGTTCGATTTGACTCCAAAATTGTATAAAGATGCAAGGAAATTGAGTATCTATCCCTCCTAGGCAAAGGCGACCTGATTTGATTGAAGACATACAAATTTCTTTGCTTTAAACGATTGGATTTCCATGCACATGCAAGTCGCACTTCTGGGAAATAATAGTATTAAACCAGATTTGATAAATTCAACTTCAAAATTAATATCATTCAATGCATTACAAATTATTTAAAGTCCAATGTGAGAGGTTTTCGTCCCTCACAAGACCTCAAATGGGGTTTTCGTTCCTTTTGGCAAGAAATGAGAGTACTCTCTCAAATTTTGAAAATTACAATGCAAGATCATAACTCTAAATGAACCACTCCTTCCCTATTTATACTAATTTAGAGTCTTGGTGCCAAAATTGGAAAGGCATGACTTTTCATATGCCTCATGGCTTTCCATGTTACTTTTCCCCACCATGGCCGACCCATTCACACTATAATGATTTATTAAAAGACATATTTATAAAAATACTAAAAATCCTATTGTAGTCTCCCTCCTCGCATGTCTTCTTTTTTTTTCTGCCTTGGCCAACCCATACTTTTCCTCTAATCAAGCCTTAAAAATAATAAAAGACATTTGATATTTCCTTCATGATTTCTTCAACTCAACCAAAGATAGGAATAGTTGAAACTCCATAATTATCTTTGAAGGCGGAAAAAAGGGACATGACAGTCCTGCCTCCCCAAGATTGCTTGCCCTCAAGCAATCGTAAACTCCTCAAGTTTGTTGTCTCTGTACCAATGCCTAGATCCCAAACAATTTTTCTGCTCATTCTTAGTGAAATTGTCACCCCAAAAAGATGGAACATTAGCTCCGTAACTACACTCCAAAAGACGGCATTTTTATCATGGTATTGGGAGTCATCTAAGGAATGGGTTTTGCTAAGCTTCATGGCTGCCCACTCAAAGATGTATTAATAAGTCTTCATCCGAATGTATGGGCTGCCCCAAAAAATCGCTATGCTGTCCCATTTACTGTAGTACCTTTCCTTCCATGAGGCAGTGGCTGCCATTCCCAAATCAATTATGCAACATACAACAACCTTGTGCCATGAATCCATCAACCGAAAGACCAAGAACTCATCTATGGAGGGAGT
This sequence comes from Taxus chinensis, assembly GCA_019776745.2. Lineage (NCBI taxonomy): Eukaryota > Viridiplantae > Streptophyta > Pinopsida > Cupressales > Taxaceae > Taxus > Taxus chinensis. Next base: position 746,568,702 of record CM034152.1, read on the forward strand.
CAAAGAGCTGGAAACAAATGAGATAATATGGCAGCAGCTGTTATGCTTCAAAATTAGTATACCATCATAAAGGAAGAACAATTTGAAGGCTGTAATAGACTCATAATCGTCCATCTTATCATGTTGGGCAACAACCTAAAGAGATGACATACTGGAAATAGAAGACACAGCAGCACTAATCAGCAGCACATTTCCATATTTTTCTTCATTCCTCATCAAGTTTCCAATATCAATCTCACCTTTCATGCTTTGGTCAACAAGATGGCATTTCCCCTTATTTTCCTTATGCACATTACCTTCATATAGCCAAACAAAGGCTGCCTCTCACGGTTCAAAATTGCAGCATGGTGATCCATATGATGCCATAATATGCACATGCTCATTCATCCCTATATGCTGCCCAAAAACTTGCCCTTTTACCTCCCCTTGATTCCTTATCATGTATATCTTGTAAGGAAGAGATAAAAAAAGGTGCAACCTTACATACCTTGGAATGATGTCGTGTGCTTTACCTCTACATGATTTGCACATGCTGCCCATGAACTCCCTTGGCCTCAGGATTTCTAATTTGAAATCAAAAAAAAAATTTGCAATTCTGCTTCAACAAAGTATCCTTTATCCTGAAATCATTTTCCCTTGATTTGTAGTGACAATGGGGCTCAATTTTTGAGACGCAAACTCATTTTTTGGCTTCAAATGCACAGTGGTGATGTACAGGTCAGTGAGCTTGATATTTGCACTTTCGTTCCTTGAGAGGTCTCCTAAAGCCAAATTATGTTTGCCCATACTTGTGCTTATCATAAAAAATTTAGTATCCCCATTTGATTTCACAAAACTTACGTTGCCCCCAATGCTGAGTTTAAATCTGCTTTCCTTGTTGACATGTTTCCTTTGCCGGATGAGATACTTTTTTTCTTACATTCCTTCCCTCCTTCGAACAGCAGATGAGTGGCTCTAACCATAAAGTCTTCTTCATACTTTTGAAGCTCCATCGTTGCTCTTTTTGATTTCTTCACCATTGTTTTCCTTTTACCATTATGTATGCCACCGTTAGATCTCAACAACTCATTATCAAATATCAGAGAGTTAATACCTTGAATGGAAACCTTCGTTGCCCATGGTGGGAAGAGGAATTCTTCCTTGGACATGGCTCCGGAAGTAACTGCTGATGCAATCTTTGATGCAAAGAAATGCTCTTACCCTGGATTAACCATAAAGGGATCTGAATTGTGTGGTATGGCTGCTGTTCCCAATCAGCAGCAAAAAAGCCTGTAATGTTCCCAACCGACAAGGAGATCGGGCCATGCATTTAACCACCCACCACTTTTATTGTATCCATCATGTATATATTGATCTTATATATTGATTAATAAAATGATGCATTCAAATAAAAATATATATTTTAATAATTAAGATTCAATATAAAATGTTAACTTTCTCATTCTAATTATTTAAATGTCATAAATACTTCTATTAAAGAAAGAATCAATAACGTTTATGCATAGGAGGTTAATAGGACTGCCACAAAAGCACTTATCATCTATGTCACAAGATTCGCTGAATTCCATTGGAAAAATTCAGAACTCAGCGAATTTAAACAAAAGCCATAAAATTCGTTCAAAATTGATGAAAAAATCATACAAATCGAAATTCGTAGAATTTAATATAAAATTCTTAAAATGGTTGAAAATCAGAGTAAAATCCTTGAAATCATGTTGTCTTCTAGGGTTTTTATTGTGTGGGAACTTGGGGTTTCTTTCTAATCGGTTATTGTGCATTCTGCGTTTGAACGTACATTGCAGGAAATCCTTTGTTACAGTTGAAGTCCGTGTATTTGCAGTCATGCATCTTTTCATCGCTGCTCATTCTGTTTTCAGTTCCATTTTCCCGTTTGTCTCAAAGCTTTGGGAGGGCATTGACCAGTGGAAAGGGCCTTTCAAGCTTACTTTTCCATTTTCCAAGCTTGTTGAAACTTGATACCACACTGCGAGTCACGGCTACAATAAAAGACTTAAAATATATTTTAGAAAACTTTGTAAAATATATTTGCCATGCTGTGAGTTGCAACTACAATAATAGCTTGTTGAAGCTTATTAAGGTTTTTTAGATTTTAAAAAAATTTGTATAATTATTAATGAGGTAATAAATATCCTAATAAATAAATGCTTACTTTTCTAAACATATATTTTAATAAATATCCTCCTAAGAATGTTTAGAAGGGGATATAAAGTAAATAAATATCCTGATAAATGTTAATTAAATATTTTTTATATTTTTAAAGCTATTTAATAATGTTTATTAAAGAAGAGTAATTGATTTTATTTAATTGTAATATTCTATAATTGTATTTCACATGGGTAAAATATCACCAACATTAGTAATATAATATCTATTTTTATCTATATATTTTTATTTTAAAAATTAAAAAATAGATTTACATTCCTCGAATTTAATCACGATTTTTTCCCGATTTTTATTGACTGACAAATTTGTTTCGAATTTTATACTCACCGAACACGAACACGAACCATGTGACTTAGCTTATCATAATAAACTATTTATCGTCATAAACTATTTTTCGTCTTATTTACAAAACTTTCCTTCCTTTTAGGTTAACCTAAATAGAAGAAAAGTTTTATTAACATGTTGATTAAAGTGTATTATTTATTTACATAGTATTAGTTTCAATGTGGAAATTAAAAAATACATAAAGTATGTTTCCAACATGAAAAATTGCTTGTAAAATAAAAGGCCCCACAACCTTACAAAAACATTTTGCATTTCATGTTCTGTGTCTATGTAATCTACAAAATTTTGATTTCATCTCAGTTAAACATTCAAATATTGATGCTACGACATGCCCCCACATCAAAAACATTTAGCAGTGTACCCCTAGGACACGTCCCTTCTGTTGTTGGGCTCTCCCCCTATAGGAGATGTTTCGGCAAAAGCCGGAATGGGTAAGAAACATCCCCTAGGCGTCCCCCGTTTTTTAAGGAAACATCCCTAGGACGTAAAAAACTTTCCAGGGGCTGAATCATCATCACCGGTGCAGATAGGGGACGTCTAGACATCCATTGACCGTATGAGGTACGGTTAGCCATCCTCTATAAAGTTAGGGGACATCTAGACATCCCTAAAACCACAAAACAAGCTCATTTTTGCCATTTTGTATTTTGTGAAGAAGACAAAGAAGGAGAACAACAATGAGAAGAGAGGGGAACATCAGCAAGAAAAAGACATCAGAGCATTAAACTACATCATTGAAGATAAGTTTACTATCCATTGTTCATTTGACCAAATTATTTTGCATTTGTTTTGATTTTTTCAAAGTTTCAAACATTTAGAGAGGTTTTTTTTGTTTATTTTTTCTTTTAAGTTTGCATTTGCAGCCGTGTTTTGAGTTTTCAACAAAAAAGCAATGAGCAGCAGTGAGGGTAGTGAGGGTGAAGAGATTCAGATCAAACACAGAGGCCATAAAGGTACCACTAAGGATTCTTCTAAGAGTGGAAGTGTTGCAAGGACTGTGGATTCAAATGATCCATTTGAATGCCCTTGTCAAGTCCTCAAAATTTATGCATAGAACCCAGTTAATCCTATAAAACCCGTTCACAATTTGCAACAGTTATAGAAAAAGACAAGATAAAAAACTCAAGGGGAACTAAAGTATGCCTATATCATTTGTGCAACAAACAAATATACGGACAGCTAAAGGTTTTTAGATCAGATTCAACTCAATAAAGCCATATAATTCATCAATAGGGATTACAAATTTATAGCTTACTGAAATCCTACAAATAAGGAATCAAAGCTTATCATTAACAAGCTCATAATGCCTATAATCTCTCATAATCTTTTGTTCTCTCTCACTCATCCCAGTTCTAAGGTAAGTTGTTATCACAACTCACGTACAACTTTACCACTCTCATACAATTAATCTCACACTCACTTATAACTCGCATTTATATATTTTCCAAGTAGCATTTATATATTTGCAAGGACTTGCAAACCACACACTCACATTATTGTAATATGAAACCAAATTGCTAACCTTCCCCACATAATCACATATTCAATGGAACAAGTTCACAAGACTAACAATGATCATGTAGAGTGAACTCATCAACCTCTCACGGATATGCACATAACAAGTCCTCAATGAAGAATAACACATGCATCTATGAAGTGCCTCTAGTCCGCAAATGAGAAGACAATTTATGTATCACTGTTTAGTTTACACCAAACAATTTGAGAGTAAAAGGAACTGATATCACCCACATCAATTCCTTCTCCCTCTAAAGGCTAATTGTTGGGCTTATGAATACAAATTAAACATGAGGATACACATCAATGGAAATTAGAAATGACTCAAATAGGAAATTGCAAGTCATTTAGATCCTCATAAGCCTGACCATTTGCACTCAGTCCTATTGTTCATGAGATTGTTGTCAGTCACTATTGTTCATGAGATTGCTTATGGTCCACATTCTTGTCCATTTGCTATATATTTTATTAGCAATGTCTTTCAGCATTCTATTTCGGTTTAGAGCAGACAGTGTTTCAAATATGCCTTCTATAGCAATATGAGGTTTACCCCTATCAAGCCGTTTAGGGTGAACCCTCTGAGGCTGGAGTTTGACCTATTGCCATCAATCCTCCATGATGGAATGATGCTCACTAATGAAAAGATGTTTATCATTTAGCTAATTTGTATTCTAATTGACCTTTCATAAGATTGTAATCCTCCCTTTCAATTTGAGTAACTATATGGTTCATTAACTGATATAGACGTCATAAATATTCGCTCAGTCATAAAATGTGTCCAATACTTAAAGAGATGATTTTGAAATCAATATTTGACACTTGACATACATTAACAAGAGGAAATGGGGTCCACCATGACTTATTAAGACAATACACATGCATAAATCATGACTGTACAGTAGAAAGAATAGATTATAATAACATTATTAATATGACCTCAAGAAGTCACTCTGTTTTCACAGATTCATACTGTCACCCTTTAGAGATCAAACTAAATAAGATGACTGTATAACTGAATAAGAATAGATTACTAATAACATTATTGTTGACCTCAAGAAGTCACTAATGTTTTCGGGAATCATACTTCATCCTTCGAGTAACTACAGATGATGGTATAATTGAAAGAATAGATTATAATAACATTATTGTTGACCTCAAGAGGTCACTCTGTATATCACAATCGATACTTCAGTAAATATTGAGATAGATGGGGACAGAATAGGCTCCCAAATTGCTGTGGGAGTAACTAACTCCTTGTCTTAAAATGCTTCAAACTTGAAGAATGGTTGAATTCAGATGTCTAGCTCTCGCATGTAAGAGCCAATTGGGATTAATAGTGAGAGCATATCATTGATATGATTGGCCTCCACCAAGAAATCCGCCTCAACCCATTTGCTATACTAAAAAAATCAGTAATGACAAATTATTTCTGTAAATATCTATTTTCACTATGACCTTTTCAGACAATTGTAGACTACCACGTATACCTTTAGGTACAAGCTGAGACAATAAATAGGTCACATATAGATTGATTATTGCTAAGTGATAACTGTAGGTTCTACCGATGCAACATGAAAAATGGTCTCAGATAGCGTACAAACCCATAAATGATACATGAATATAAGTACCTGGAAACAACACGGGACTCTCCTATGGTCATTCACTACTGTGCTTCTAAATAGATGAGAGGCCTGCTTGGTTCACAGCCCAATATTTTTAGACATTGGCAACTTCAAGGTAATTTCCCTAACCACTTATGGAATAATATGTCTTGTAGGTCATGAGCCAAAGTCAGAGTGAAAAGACAGAGGCACAGACTATAGACTAAACAAGCAACATCATCATAACTTAGAGAGACCAGGGATGCAGTAGTCGGCCAGCAAATCAATTAAAGGCACGTGACCAGAAAGGTAATAAGCACAGGACGAGTGACTGCCCACTAGTATTTCAAAACAGAAGACCTTTACTTTCATGAGTGCATCCCAGAATGCAGTTTCTGGATTTTCAAAGGTGACAAGATAGCATTTATCAGCTCACAAGTATGCAGTATGGGAAATTGGGAATCAAAACCATCAACTATGCTAATTTTTTTCCAGATTCAAGATCATTATACCATAGATACATCGGGGAACTCAGTTTTGCACTGATCTGTGTAGTGTATGAATGAACGAGCTTTTGCAATATAATACTAGCTCATGTCTTCTGAGATCCAATGCACAAGTTATATGGTAGCAGTCAGGAGCAAAATCGTACTACAATTTTATCAATTGAATGGTGACTACATCTACTGTTTTACAGAACCACTATTTGGTACTAAACATGGTTACTGTGAACTGGCTATTGTGTAGTACCTGGATGTACCCATGGTAACTTAGTATTGTAATTATCAAAACTAAAATGTTACTAGTTTGCAGTCTTGACTCTGGGATTGATGCATAGGCACAGTCTGTGGACAGCATGACAGAATACACATAAAGACAATGTGTAGATAATACTACTCTGTAGATCCTTCAATCTTAATACAAGGTTGCTGGAACACATCACGAGAGAAAGAAATATTAATATGCAGACGTATAGAAAATGAGTCACTTTCCACAGATGGTTCTGTCCGCATAAAATGCAAATTAAAGCTGCATAACAAGTATCACCTTATCCATACATATCCTGGCACGTCTCAAGAAGCCTTGCAAATGTTGATGTGACAGAATACACTAGGACTCCAAAAAAAAAAAATAGTTATGCAAGCATTACTACCTCAAAAATATATAGCACAAGAAATCTTATACAAAATAAGTGGAAGCATCATGATGTAACAACTAAAAAATACATTTTTCATATCAAAGGAGCAACTGTACCACACATTTTCTAAACAAAGAGCAACAGTGATAACTGAGGAAAAAATGTTACACACTATGCGGAGATGCTTAATAAGATTAAAAACCACCAACACGAACATAAAAGAACCGGGTAACAACCAAGAAGCGATTGATGCTATAAGTTTTCAAATGATTCAAAAAACACATATTGCATATACATGCCTACATGAAGTTTTGTTCCAGCCACTCACTAGTTGTTTTTTGGGCGCATGTGGAAGAGCTTTCCTCAATTCACTACGAATAATTGCTGGATCAGTGCCATTTATGACCTATAATCAATGACAAAGATATAGTCAATTTCATTGTTTACACACAAAAAACTTGCTCTTCTAGCTGGATCTGATATGAAAGGGGTTCCAATAGAAAGAAAAAAGTTAGAATTCACCCATTTATAAAAGGTTTATGCTCTTTACACTTATAGAATAGTGACACAGCCATCAACACTTAATCATATAAGTCAATTTCAATATCAAAATTGTTGAATGGAAATAGTAGAAACACAATAAAATAAGGCAGTGTGAGCTGCTTCAAAAGGAAGCTAGGAGAACACTAGTATTTACACATCTTGATTCTAACAATGTATGATCACAATTACATGAAAGTTAAATTAGCACTAACCTTACAACAACAGAAATTGAAATATTCAACCCAATGAAATGTAAAATTGCACAAAATAACTTGGAGGCTCAACTGTGCAAATAAAGACGAGACGGTCAGACTTCCATGTCAAAGCACAATAGTGCAAATCTAAAACAAAGAAAATTTGGTTATCACATCATGCATTAAAAAGTCAAAAACTAAATTCATTGTGATAATGCAAAGTGACCAAAATGCTTACCAATCAAAGTAACCAATGGTGCTCCCATGTTATAGTTGTCAAAATTAATACCGATTTAATGTGTTACTAAAGTACCTATTGTTCGCAATGTCAAATGTAACCACAAACATAGTACCATACAAAAACTTGCTCAGGCAAAATATTCGCCAGTAAAACTCACCATTCGCCTGTGGCAAATATTGGTGAATACTTGTCGAAAATATTCAAAGAATATTCGGCGAATTCGAGCCTAAAACTCACTCATTAGCGGGTTTTACGCGGAAAACGTGAAAAACACGGGTTTAACGCTGAAAAACACTCATTTTTGTCTTATAAAGGCAGCACACCCCCTCACTTGTAATCACATAGCTATTGAGCATCCTTTGCACTAGTTGAAGAGATTTTATAACAAATTTGAAGAATTTCACTTAGAGGTAAAGTTTTTTTTTTCTTCTTTCAAGAATGTCAATTTGTTCTATATTATTTATATATTGTATGCAAATATCATTTGCAATTTTGAATGCATTCCATTCAATTGTGAATGATTTTAATTGTTATCAACTTATTTATGTTTGTTTATCATTGTTAATGAACAAAATTGCCGGAATGCATTGTTTTAAATGTTTTTTTTTTTTTAACTTGGGAATGTATTCTTGTTTGTAGGGTTTACAATTGCAAAATTGCAATTACAATTACATAGGGTTATAAAGCAAATTTTTTAGTTTTAAATGGTTTTATAACGTTGTTTTTAAAATAAATTTACAGATTTTTAATTTTTTAAACGGTTTTATAAAGGTATTTTTTAATTTTTTAGACGTACATTATGCAAAAGATAGAGCATAGAAATGGCATTTGGGTCAGCATCAGGTTTGGCATCAAGCTCAGAATCACTAGCAAAAACCATTCTTGTTAATGCTTGTATTGTTGCTTGGAAGTATGATATACATGGAACAATTCGGAAGACTGCAATTTGCAATTTTTGCAGGAAAACGTTTTCTGGATGCATCAATTGCCTAAAGTATCATCTTGCATGTATTGTTTTTTGCGACGTTGTGGTATGTCTCAATGTTACATAATAGGCAAAATGAGAGATGAAGGCAGAGCTGGAAGAGAGTTGAAGAAACTAGATAGGGGAAGGGTGCAAGTAGCCATAACAACCATTAGAACTGGAATGGCATAGGAATCAAAGGACGATGTGGCAATGATTATGAGCTCTACTTGCGGTCCATGCATACAAAGCGGAAGAGGCACATCTACTTCATCAAGTTCAAGCAAAAAGATACATGGTTTTTTGTACCAACAAATATACTTGGGGCACAACCTTTGCTGCAACGTACAAGTTGGAACAAGGATGCGCACAAGAAAACATATAAGGCATGTGCGAATTTTTGGTACAACAACCTTCCCTTCAATGTGGCAAAGAGTCCATACTGGGAGTGCTTAGTGACAACATTGACAGTTGTAAGGAAAGTGTACAAGGCACCCTCTCCAAAAGACTTGAGAGGGAAATTGTTCAAGGGTGCGGTTGCAGATGCAACGTTAATCCTAGAAGATCAAAAAAACAATGGCAAAAAGACAAATGTACCATTTTTTCAGATGGGTGTATAGATGGAAGGAACTGCACTCTCATCAATTTTTTAGCAGCTTCAAATGGTGAGATGGTATTTTTGAAGTCAATTGATGCCTCTAACATAGTAAAAAATGCAAAAAAAATTGAGCCTTATGTTGGAGGAGGTTGTTTTAGAGGTGAGTATCCAAAATGTTGTGCAAATTGTCACAAACAATGCAACATATGCAGCGGCTAGGGGACTTCTACAGGAGAGGCATCTATCAATCTTTTAGACCCTTTGTTCGATGACATAGGCAAAATTTGATTGGATGAGGCCGGTTATAGAAGATGTAAAAAATATAACGAAGTACATATATAATCACTGTTGGCTTCTCAGCCTAATGAGAGAACACATCAAAGGGGAAAGAGCTTGTTTGCAAGTTGGTGTCACGAGGTTTGTAACTAACTTCTTGACGTTGCAAAGTATTTCTAATTTGTTGTCATCTTTTGAAGCAAATATTTGTGAGTCAAGTATGGCTAGACTCACAATATTCAAAGAAAGCCAATGGAGAGAGGACTGCAGATATAGTTTTTGATGATGTCTTTGCAAAGAGATCTATAGACATCATCAAAGTAACTTCAAACTTCAATTTAAATTTCAAGTCGATTCATTTATTTTAATTTGTTAAATTGTAAATATAGTGTTTTACTTTTCACTTTTTTACTTTGATTTGTAATATGTATTGTAACTTTGCAACCTTACAGTTTAATTTGTCTTTAGGTGTCAGAGTTGTTGGTGAGGATTTTGTACGTTTGGCTGAAGGGGAGCAAAACCCACATGGGAAACATATTATGAGACTATGGATAGGGCCAAAGAGGCCATCCAAAACTATTATAGGTGGGATATCACTCAGATTTGGTCCCTTTTGGGAGATAATTGGTTGAAGGTGGAACAATAAACTCCACCAACCTATTCATGCAGTGGGGTACTACCTCAACCCCAAGTATTTCTACTCCGACAGCTTCACAGATGTGAACGGAGAGGTTATGGAGGGCCTTTCAACACATTGAGAGGCTGATACTTGATGTTGAGACAAGGGACCTCGTCATTTTAGAGCTATAGAGTTACAAACATGCTAAGGGGAGGCTCTTTTCTTCGGTGCTAGCTATTCGAGGAGAGAGCCACGCAGTCACAAAGTAATAAAAATTAGAATGTTTACCAATTTACTTATTAGTTAGAGATTTGATTTTATTAATTACTTATAAATTTTTGATTATCTTGTTTAGAGGTTCTTGGTGGGAGGATTGGGAGGGAATACCCCGCATCTTCAAAAGCTAGCCATCAAAATTCTATCTCAACCTTGTAGCGCTTCTGGATGTGAACACAACTAGAGTTTGTTTGAGGTCATTCACACGAAAAAGCGCAACATGTTGAGTCAAAAACTGCTCAACGACTTGGTTTTTGTGCAATACAATCTTCGGCTTCGCACAAGAAAAGTGGAGGCTACATCAGAGGAGCTCATTGATTTGGATGAGATAGATCCATACAGCGAGTGGACTGGGCAAAAAAGAGGAAAACCCTGCGTTCACAAAGGACGAGATTGCTTCTTTTGTAGAGGATGGTTATGGAGGGAGAAGCACTAACAAGGCTCTAAGGAGATATTGGATTGGATGACACCTTTGGAGGTGATCTCCAACATGTAGTAGAGGAGCCACCAGCACCACCATTTAGTTCCAAGATCGAGCTAGAGTCACAGCCTTCTAGGAGGAGCGAGGAAACGTAGCCGAGTGTGTGGACTAGTAGAGACACTAGACCCTCCCCAATATTTTCTCTAGATTGGGGAAGAGGAAAATGTAATTTATTATATATTGTAACTTCCATAGATATGAAATTTATGATGATATTTTTCAATATCAATCATCATAAATTCATATTACTTATCAGCCGGTTGTTGTATTCGCATGATGATGCGATTTTGTATTGTATTTGTATTCAAATCTAATAGAAAACACTTCTCCTACATTTTATGGGCTCATTTGATACATTTTGCAGCTGTGTTGCTTAAATATTATGTTTTTTAAAGAAATTCGAGTATTTTTTAAGTTGCCAAGTATTCCCGAGTATTGGCCGAATATTGCCGAGTTTTTTTGGGGGGTCTACTGAGTATTTGCTAAGTACGAGTATGCGAACTACACTATAATGCATATGATAAATGCCTTATCCATGTTACCATATGAATATTTCAAATTCCCTATATTTTTTTAAATTTCCCTTATTTTTCAATAGTCATCCCTAATAGTCCCTTAAAAAATGGCTCCAAAAAAACCCATCTCGGAAATGCATCGCCCCGTCCCCTGTCGTCCCTCTCCCGAAAACTTGGTGGATCATAGCTTTTTAAATATTCCAAGGTTTTTCCCCTAATGCATTTTCAATTCCGAGGAAAAAGAGCTGACAGGGAAATAAAACAACACAATTGCAAGAGGGATCAGCAGATCAAATTCTTCAATCATGCTTAGTTCCCCTCCAATCAAACAATAGCTAGCCAACTAATAATAATTAAACCATCAATAATTTTTCTGCGTGGTTATGTAGCACAAGTTGCAATCTAGAACTTCCGCCCACAACATCTAAAACCTTAGATTTATAGGAGAAAACGAGATATCAAATTATGAGGTTGCCTAGTTTGGAGGAGGATGAAATCAAAGAGAGGAGAAAATTGAGGGTAGTTTCTCTATACAAATCCTAAGAAGCGGACTCAGAGTCAATCCAAAAAACTTCTGCTTTGTCTGTATTCTAAAGTTGATACCTGCTTAAAGCATTTTTTGAATCTCTTCTTGAACTTTGGCAGCATAATTCCAATCCATTTTATAGGATCTCTTCACTGGCTGGGTTGCTAGAACTCGAGGGATTTTGTGTAAACACATACACGCATCTACAGTGAGGGTAGTACTTCTTTCAAGTCTTTGTAGGTCCAAGCAAATACATCATTGTATTCCATAATTATCCAGAAGACTACAACCTTCAGCAAGGGGTCCCATTCATCCCCATCATGATCATTTGAGGTTCTTTATTCCGTTCCATGTCTACTTTGACAGTAGTCATTTCTTTATACCTCATGTCTTTGACACCTCGAAACTCCTGAGCAGGTCTTTCATGTATTCTTGCATCACCTACTCACTATTCAAAGAACTTTGGAGGATATGTTCAGAGTATTTGTAGGCTCCATTCTGTTTGAACATTCACATTCTTCTATTTCCATGATCTTCGCGAAGTTACTTCAGGGTTAGAACACTTTGTAATATTCATTTATGTGGAAGTGACCATTGGGAGAGTTCGTTTCATCTTTTAGGCAAGAATATGACTCCAATAACACCTCATTTCATTGTTCTCTAGTTTATATGGCATTCTTCGTCTTTCAGCCTTCAATATCAGAATCTGATGAGTCATCAGACAAGGCTTCCTCTTCACTAACTGACTCTTTAGATCTATATTGTATTTCCGACCTTTATTCTCAATTGAGAGAAGGTTTCATTTCCAATTGTGATCTGCCTTGGTTGCTATTAACTAACATCATCTTAATAATGCATCATAGGCTTTTTTCTTTAAGGATACGACTACAAATTTTAATATAAAGAGTTGGGTGCCGATAAATAACTTTTGAGTCATCAAGTTCCCAACACCCATATTCTATTTTGATGAGTTCCAACTAATTGAAAAGTTGGCGGCCAAATAGTGGATTCTCTAAGGTTTTCCAAGATTTTTTATGGAGCACATTAACACCAAATCTGCCATTGCTAATAGTATTAGTGAGGTTCAAACCTCAAATCTCCTAACCTTGGAGGTTTGACAATGTCTCATTCCATTTTTCATCATTCATCCGTTTCCCCAACTTTCTTCCGTCAGACACAATGTGTGTCACCCATTTGATGTTGTGATCAATGTCTTACACAGTCATGGTTATGTTCTAGAATACTCTATAGTAAACCCACTACTTTGACAGGTATAAGATAAGATAAGATAAGATAATTATATTAAATGTCCAACAAGTGACCACAAAAGTAGGTCAATGGGACTGCACCATACAAAGCAGAGCAAAAGCAGTGGGGAAACCCAAAAAGGTCTCTGAGAACAACAAAAGAAGGAGAGTACAAAGAAGGAGAGGAGGTGGAGGGGAAGACCTCAACACCAACCCTCACGACTATCATCCAAGGCTAGCGAGAAAGAAATTGGTGATGTGTTGATGTCTGGTATCATGAATTGGAAGATGTTTGTGACGCCTAAGATCCGTGGAAATTCGAGCTCTCTGAGTGGGCCTGGTGGACTGCCATCTATGGGAGGGGGCCCTTGGCCATGTCTAAGTCCAGATACCTTTGATCTGGGAAGAAGCTCCTCTAGTCCTGACAGATCTAATCTGAGAACCTCTACTAAAATCAAGTCCCCGCTTGGTGCCCCTCTCACCCCGGATCACTACAAAGAAAGACGTGATTTGTCGAGTAGTAGTCTCCCTAGAAGGGGATGGAGGATCTCATTGCGGAGCTTAAGAGCTTCTTGTAGATAGAGAACAAGACACCTTTGATCATAATATCTAAAGAAGGTCGTGAACGTTGGGCGTTCACAGAACAGACAGTGAAACCTCCCTCTGATCTCATAGTACATGGGGCACCGGAAAATAAAGTGTCCATCTGTCTCAATCTCCTGGAGGGAGCAAAGCTGGCATATCCTAGTAGTATGCAAAACTCGCCTTGCAATCTCCTTATCTAACTCGAATAAACTAGTCGACGTACTTTTGTGGTCACAGGGATGTTGTCCTTCCATCATTGCTCTTTCCACTTCTACTCTTGTGCCGACCATGTGTGACTTCTCTCTACATATGTCTAGATAATTTATTTGTTTTGCTAGGCCCTTGATAATTTTTGTTACCTCTTTGTTTCTCACATCAATCATGTTGATGTTTGCTTGCTTCGAGCAATTGTCGTCCTTAAGGTCTCTTGGTCCACATCATCCAAAGAGTCTAGTATTGACTTGTTTGGTGGGCAATCTCTTGCAAAGTGGCCCCATTGGTTGCACTCCCGACATTCAATCATTGGTTGACCTTGGTCATCAAACTAGACGTGGCTGCCATCTACCCCCATATTGTTATGGCATCTTGTATTCTTTTGCTGGTTTCTATATCCATCAGGAGATGCCCCCGACAATGCTCCCATATTTCCTTGGAACTTTGTCAAGTGGTAGGCAGTGTTGATGATTCCCCTTCAGTAAAGAGGGCTTGGGTATTCCAATTTTTCAAATTAAATGTGCAGATTTGTATGTCATCGTCATTGACTTGACAAATTCCACAAAACAGTCTTCTTGAACAACTAGCCTTTGTGTGCTCTTTAATTTCGCAATCTATGCACCAAAGGTCATTTCCTTCTTCACTGTCATCTTTTTTCAATTCTTTCATCATACAAACCATGTCCTTCCAAAGAGCTAGTACAAATCATGCTTCGATGTCACTGAAATCATAACCGTAATCTTCACTTCGTCTTCTCATGTGTGAGGATGTTTTGTTTTCACTCTCAATGTCAATTGCTCAGTTATAGGGATCCATAAGATGAGGGTGGGACTACAATTTTTTCTCGATGAGGGAACAAACCCTTCGAAAAAACCATCTCTTTTTCAGCCCTTCTATCGGTTCCTTCTCAAGATTCCCAAGTAATTGCCTAAGCCTTCTATTATAATCCCATATTGTCTCATACCTACCTTGTCGAGTATTATAGATTGCAGCAACAATCTCGTTGTTGTCCCTAAAGATTTTGAATTCTTTATAGAATGCTAGTTGAGGGTTCTCCATGTTGCTTTGTCAATGATTGGTGCCTCTTAAGTATCAATCAATAGCCAATCCCCACAAGGTAGTTGGAAAGCATCATCATCATGTACCTTCATATGTCTACCCATTCGCAATACAAATAGTGAAACACATTCTACAGTGTCGTATCGGGTCTTTAGAATTATCTCCATTGAAATTGGGCAACATTTGTTTTTTAGATGATCAGGTTCCCATGGTTAGGGGTTGTTGGTTCTTTTGAAGTGGAAAATTGAATATTGTCTTCCCCATTGGGGCAATTTGTATCAAACGTTCTCTTGCACTATAGGACACGCTTTTTCAATTCTTTCATCAACTACAGCATGCCATCTGAAAAGCACGTACAAATCATGGTTCCCTATGACTGAAATCAAAATCATTGTCTTTACATTGTCTTCATGCGAGGATGTTTTATTTTTCCTTTCAATGTCAATTGCTCAGTTATAGAAATCCTCGTAAGACAAGGGTGGGACTAGAGGGAACCAACCCTTCAATAAACCATCTCTTTTTCAGCCCGTCTATTGGTTCCTTCTCGAATTTCCTAATTAATTGCTCAAGCCTTCTATTATAAGCACATACTATCACATGCTTACTTTGTCAAGTTTTATAGATTTCAGCAATGATCTCGTTGTCGTCCCTCGAGAGTTTGAATTCTTTCTTGAAGGCTAGCTTGAGGGCTCTTCATGTTGCTTTGTCAGTGATTGGTATCTCTAAGTACCAATCAATAGCCAACCCCACAGAGTGGTTAGAAAGCATCATAACCATGTACGTTTATTTGTCTTCTCATTTGCAGTCCAAATAGTGACACACATTCTATAGTGCCATACTAGGTCTTCAAAAGTATCTCCATTGAATTTGGGAAACTATTAATTTTCAGGTGATGGGATTCCCATGGTTGGTGGGTGTGGGGTCTTTAGAAGTGGCACACCAAATACGATCTTCCTCCTTCAAGAAATCTATATTGGATGTTCTGTTGTACTATCAAACATGTTTGTCTACCCAACCTTCAACAATTAATTGTACTTTTTCTTGCTGACCTTTAGGTTCCCTCTGTGTTATTAGCCATATGTTGCCGCTCCGATTGTTCTAGCTACCTTGGAGTATTTGGCATTAGACCTTAAGTTAACAATTCTTCAATCCCTCAAATGTTTGACTCATACATAGTCGTTTTCAATCTCTCTATCAGATGGAATACTTCTCGCGGTTTTGTGTTCGCTCCTCCTCATTGGATTCTATTTTGCCCGCTAAAGGGCTTCCCCACTATATCCCTAGAGGCAGGTTCCCAACAAACTTCTCCCACTTTGTCGGAGAGAGTGGTGTAAGTTTCTCAATCACTTGTGATGGTACCTGAACCATCCCATCATCCTAGCTTAGGCTTGGGCTCCTGCTTAGACTTCAGCTTGGGCTTGGACTTTTGCTTTCCTGATTTTTATTCTTAAAGTGCTTTCTTCTTGCAACCTTCATCGTTTGTCTTGTTATTCCAAGAATCAAATCAATCTCTTCTTTTCTATCTTATTCCAAGAGTCAAATTAACCTTTATTTTCTTAATAATACAAGTTTATTCATAGTTATTGAAGTATTTATAGGAGGAGCTTGTGGAGATCCAAGCTAGAATCCTAATAGAATCGAGTATAGGATTAACGATAGCAATATTCATATAGGATCAAATTGGCCAGAAGAAATGAAATGAAATTATAACCATGTCCAACAATGACCAAAATAGATCCATGCAACTCGAAAGTATATGCTGTTACTACAAACTATTCTAAGGTGGAAAGAATCCTAGGTTTTGGAAAGCAACTAAACACTACAACACTAAAACAATAAGCGTGTAAATATGTAAACATGACCAAAGGGGGTAGACACAAAGCAGTCAAACCCCAAGGCATATGATCCAAGTACAAGTCGAAACAGCCATGTGAGGGAAAGACCCCTCAATGAAGCACAAAGATGATGAAGACCAATATTGTAGCTGAAGGCTAAGGAAAATACTATTCAAATCAATTAAAATAAAAAATGTGCTTAGCAGGTGATGCTCTTCCATGGCATATACCCACTCAACCCCTTGCAATCAGCTATTTCCTCCCTACCTTCCCATTTTATAGCTTTTGTTTTTTCTATCAATTGAACATGAAGAGATTCAAGGAAACACCTTGCATATGTTACAAACAAAATATTGCAAATTGTTGATGAAAATCTTAGGGCCTATTGCAACTTGAGATCATAATCCATGGTACATCTGCAACATTCATGAGTTGCTACATCTCTAGAACCAATTTAGGATACTTTTAAGATTTAAGCCTTTGAGCTGCCACAAGAGATTCAGGAATTCCATAAATCTATTAAAAAGAATTGTTTCGTTTTAAATAAAAGTTGTAATCTGCAACATAAGGCAACACCTGCAAATTTTAGTCTATTCAGACACGCTACAATGGCTACTGAATTAAGGCGTGAAAATCACCTGACAATTGGGACCAATAACATATAACAGAAGAAATAAAATCAGACAGTAAGAGATTAGTTTATTGAGATCTGCTAATAGGATAGATATTGAACTATGAAGCTAACAAAATAGCCCTTGTTATATATCTTATAACAGAATACGTTAAACAAATAATAGAACAATGTTCTATTCGAAAAGCACCATTTAATAATGAAAAGCTAAATAAGTATTCTAGACTAATTCACAACAGATATTGTGGGCAATTCTTAACAGAGATAAAAATATAAACCAATAAAATTAGATTGAGCATTGTTTCTGAAGGGAAAAATATTCAGCATGGCATATAGTGTGAAGGAGAATAAAATACAATAAAGGGAATAGTATAACTAGGTACTAACCATTGATTGATTGGTCCGTCACAGAAATCAATCAACTGGACAATCAAGGAGAAACGAGCCTCATCACAATGCAAATCAAAAAGATAATCTCTAATATCTTCAAATAAGACAATCCTTAAAATCTGTTCATCATCTTCATTTTCTCCTCCATCCTTATTTATAGCATTCCCTGCTCTTCAGCCAAAATTAAGGAACCAAACTGAGATTTAACAGTATCAGAATTTGGAGGACTTGTTCCTCTGTCACTAAAACTAAAGATATAATTTGAGCAAAAAAGCATGCACCCAATAATGACTAAACCATATCATTTCTAATGAAGACAAATTTGATCAACTCAATTGGTAATCTATAAAACAAAATTCATTGCAAACAAGAAATAACTCAACTAAAAAAATTAATTAAAAACACAACAAAGGGAGAAAAAGGAAAAAAAACAGAACAGGTAAGTACCATACTTTGCATGAATTGGCATCCATTGCTCCCTATCTCGCTTAGCCTCTTCCTCTGACCATCTCTTCCAAATATAAGGATCATTAACCTCAACATCTTTACCAGGATCAAGATTCAAACCTAGCTTTCCAAGTAAAGATTCTATATCATCTTCCTTCTTCAAGTCTTCAGCATCTAAATCTTCATTGTCATCTCCAGTAAATGACACCTCTTCAAATGCATCGTCTTCACCAGTCGCCTCTTTGCTGACTTTGGAAGGGAGCTCTGACCAACCTGTCCACCCTCCTGCTTCTGTCTCTAGCAGATCGGCATTAAGCAGATTTTCCGTCTTTCTTTGCTCATCCTCTCTCTCTAGCCAAACAGCCCATCCCAAGGCCCCATCTTCCCCAAATCTTGCACCATCACTACTCCAAAAGAATTCAAATAATTTTTTTTTGTTTGGTTCGGTCAGATGAAGCAATGGAGGAAATAAACCGTACTCAATCTCAGCCTGAAATAACCCAATAGCTAGTTCTCGGTGACCTGTTTGCCATTCAAACTTGCACAAGCTAACAAAAATATCAACAAGTGCTCGCTCAGATTCTACAAGTTCTTTCCAAGCTGACTTTGACTCGGGAATTTCACAAACCTGCAAAGAAATATCACGATATGAGAACCAAAAATGATTGCAAGCAATGCAACAAATGTTTTATGTGACATATCCAATCGGTTATGTTTTAAAAGCAAAATGCACAACACTTTCAAGTCAAAAAGGACTTGTTTGGCCTTGAAGGTATCAGTCGCTTTTTCTTGATTTTTAATGGATCTTTGTTTACCACCTAAATTAAAACTATACATGCTTTATAAGGAAAACATGTCAGTTTATGTCACCTAGGGAAATGAAGTGCAGCCAGAGTAGGTTGCATCTAGTACCTTACATCTCAGTTTAAATACGCTTTATTAATCTACCCGAAATCACCCAAAGCAAGGAATTTCGATTAGAACCCTGGTCTGAGGGATTACAGAAATGTCTACAACCTGGAAAGTTAGCAAACCAATTCTAAAAAGGATGTCAAACATCTGTTTTCCATACAATTCCAAGACGCTTCATGTTTGAGAGCCTTTGCAGCATTAAAATGTGTGAGCTGCTATTCCCACTTTCATGAGCTGTATGAGATAGTGCATAGCACAGAGCTTGAACTCAAGAGCACAGTTGCTATCAAAGAGGGTTACCCACTCTCTCCTGCTTTGCTTGGGATTAATCATCACAAATCGGAGCAGTTTCTTAAGCAGACCACACAGGCAGACTATAGCTTTATCTTTCTTGAGTCTCATAACTCAAATCATTTCACTTGTATATGTAATACACCTTTGAAGAACATATAACATGAAGCAACATTCTTTAATCTGAAAGTGATAGACCATAAACACAAATGGAAGAGGACACTTTCGGAATATTTAGTACATTGTAGTCTGATATTAGATTAGAATATTACTTATGTGTGTATGTATAAGTTGCTATGAAACAACTCATCCTAGAGATAAGGCTTCAGCGAGTATTTGTAGGAAAGATAAGGATGAGGTTCGACTCCTTGAGTAGGAGATTACTTTTGTATGAATATTTCTCATCATGATGAATAAAAGTATCACTTGGTTTATAGCATTGGTATCAGAGCTGTATGGGAACTTGAGGATTGAATGGGGCAGCTCTAGTGTTGGTCTCAGTTGCCCGTGTATGAAATTCATCAAAATGAGAAGAACTACACTAGATATAGTAAGTAATGTTTCCAGATATTAAGGGCTTCATTATTTGCAGTCTTGGGAGTGTTGATCAATTTGGTGCATAATTCCATCCATGCGCATGGGTCTCAGCCACCATGCATTGGTCCATCTCTCATAGTCTGTTTACCCACCCCTGTGCAGATTGTATTGTTCTCATCATGCAAGCATGTTCAAAAGCATGCAGTTCTGAGCATTGCATCATAGCAGACTTCGCCAGATGCATTCACCCTTAACCGTATGCATTTGACATTTGTGTTGATTCTGCAGTCTTTAACAAGATCCAGACTACATGCCTGCCACAGTGACGCCTTCGACTCGTGCATCAGTCCATGCATTGGTGTCATATGCTCGTCACTTTGCCTTCAATGCGCATTCTGATCTTATCACCCATTGTGCAACTATTACATTCTGCCATATGTGATTGTCGTAGCCTCTATCATTGTGTTCCAAGCCTGCTGTTCAACCTGTAGCTTATCTCAAATGTGGTTGATGCAATAACATCGCCCATGTGCCTACTCTTTTTCATTCATACTAAGCCTGCAACTCACATGCTCCTTTGCAATTGTGCTCTTCTTCCCATTCAACCATTCATACGTGTTAAATCTCCTTGTGCATCACAAGTAGAACCACACATATGAAGTTGGAAGGCATGCATATGATTGTCACGCAAGAAATGCATGAACACCAGGAGATCAGAAATTCAGAAAGCAGAGGCTTTGTTTTTACGTATTTGACGTTAAAAGATATCTATCTATATCATTTTTGGCCATATATTTCGTTGAAGTAAAATGTTGAAATTCGGAGTGATCAAGATTATATTGAAGATTATATAGCTCAAAGGTTGCATACTGCAGTAGTCACAAAACAATTGTGTCAAATCAACTAAAACCGAGACTGGTTTCCAAGTGGTAGTGGTGACCGTCTTATACTGTTCATGATCAAGTGGCAGTGATCTAAAATAGTGGTTGCAAACACAAACTTCACTGAGAAGCCCAACACTCATCAAAGACAGTAAGCACCCAATCCTGTCTTTCTATTGTTTTAGTGTATGGTGTGAATAAATGTAAATAGACATGTGATAGCCAATATACGTATATGATTGTGAACCAATGGATGCACAAAGTAGATAGTATGGAAGGTTGAAAAGTTCCCTATAACGTGGATAGTTAATCCTTGCAAGGTTAATATGTTCCTTGTTGATATTTGGATGGTCAAAGGTCAATTTGTTCCCTATCCATCATCTGTGATCGATGGAAGGTCGATGTGTTTCCTGACCATCCAAAAGTTAGTGTCACATCACATTTTCCAAGTCGTATATATTCATTCATTTCCCCATGTCCATATTGTTGGCAAAATATTTTGCACAAGGCAAAATGGAGAATTTCAGTAACACTCAATGAGACAAAGTCTCTCCTCTATTATGTGGGGAGGCTTTCATTATTGAAAACAAAATTGTGGAAAAGAATACTTACAATATTCACATTCAACATTGTATATTGTGGGTTTGTTTGCAGAGCATAATTCAACAAGGAAATTTGGTGGAGAGAAATAGAGGGAAAGGAAGCGGTGTGCAGCGTAGAATTTATTTATTAGCACCATCGTATGTTAACCATAAAGAAAAACTCATTAAATTTTGTGTACACATAAGAAGTTTCACGAAAGGTATTTATCACAAGATTAAATAAACCATAAGAAGATCGAAGACACAAAGTTCTTACATGTATATTTCTTGAATGAGAAAATGAACACAGTTTTTGTTGCCTTCTCTTCAGCAATATTTCAGTATACAATCAATCAGCCCCTATCACAATGAGCAACCCTCATATTTATACTTGAGGAAAAACAACTACCTTGCAACTGCATCAAAAACTGATTTTAAGTGACTTTACTTTTTACAAATTACTTTTCAACCAAATATCACTTTAAGTGATTTTACAATTAAAAAGTCACTTTATTTAGTTTGAATATATGTTTCATATATTAGCAAAAAATATTTACAACAAGAGCCTGTACAAAGAATCAGCAGAAGTACAGGATAAATACAGCATTTACAACAAGAGCATGTACAAAGAATCAGCAGAAGTACAGGAAAAATACAGCAGGGATTACACAAGTCTTAAGCTAAAGGCAAGAGCAGCTAAATCGGAATAGTCAGAGGGAACAAATAGCCTACCTTCTTTAAGCTGAAGATTTCCTTTTACAAGCAATTGTGTTCTAACTTCATCTTGCCAAGCTTGTTTCAAATGCTCCAATGTACCCTTTTCTTCTTTAAAAATGTAATTGCATCTGATTTTCCGAACGATGAAGAGGGTGAATATACAAACAGTTTGCAATAAACTTACAAATGGTTTTCGGATCAGCTAGATTGAGTCTCCAAGTAAGGCCACTTTCCACTAAAGAGTACACTGAAAAAACAATTGCCAACCTAATCTGTACATCTCACCAACAAGTTTTAGCAAAGGGGCATTCCCACATGAGGTGTTTAACAGTTTCACGCTTAGCACAATAGGGGCAGCAGCCATCAGTAAAGCCAATATTCGATAGCCAAACTTTAGTAGGCAGCCCCTGATATATGACAAGCCATGCAAACACCTTTAGTCATTCAAAGTGGATTAAAAAGTCTCTTTTACAAAAAGTACAAGGAGAAATTAGAATTAGTCAGGGAGTTAGAAGGAGAAAAAGGACTAGAAAGAACAACCAGATGCAGAAGTTCCTTGCTTTACCTTCCCTAGTAAATTAATCTTCAATACCCATGGTCTGAACTTGAAACAACTTCAAACAATTCCTTCTCTCTGGGGAAATGGGAATTTTCCAGGATGTCTATCCATGAAGTCATGGCCTCTAGCATCCCTTTAACGATGTTTAAGAGATTAGGCACATTTCTATTAGCCTCGACAATCACGTTGAAAATCTTTGAGATCTTGTCCATGGAGCACACATCTAAATTCTCTGAATCAATGAGTTGTCCCTTAAGCATGTTTTTGAATTGCTCTTTCAGTTTTGTTGTTGGTCTAAGGTCAGAGCTATTCTTTTTTAGCATTTCACCATGAAGATCACTCATATTAGCACAGATTTCAGATTTGACACCATCACCTTTCTAAATCTGGGAAGAGAGATCGCTGAGAGCTTCTTCTAGTGTCTCTAGTCGACATTCAATAGTTTTAGACAATCTCAAAGAGAGATTGTCCTCGGCACAACTGAAAATTTGATTGGAAATGAGAATTTGTCCATCTATAGCTGCAATTGCGGAATATCTTGAATAAATCCTTCCCAAGACGAAGTTCCATCCTTTATTGTTTTCACAGTACCATTGATTTTGATCAAAACCTTGTCAATTAGCTCATATACCTTTCTGCCCTCATCAATGAACTTATAACCTTCAAGAATAATATTCTTAACCCATGCTTCGGTTGCCTTTCCTCATTGACTGAATTTTTGAAAGTCCTGGATGGCCTTCTGATCAATCTTGTTGATAGGTGTGAGTTATTTTCACGAGGCAATTGGGGTTGCATTTGTGTACAGGGAGGTTTGAATATATGAGGAGAGGGTGCGCACTTACTCTTCCAACTGCTCTTATGTTTGTTTTCCTTTTTCACTCGTCTCAATTATACTTGTTGCAAACTCTTTGAGTTATGTATATAACCTTTATGGGTAGGATCTCCCAACAAGATCCTACTGAGATTATAATCAGCCAAATTCATTTCTGCTTCATCTTTTTCAACAGTCGGTTGTGCAATTTCCACGATTTGCACACCAGAGGCATCAATGACTAGCCTTGAAGTAGTTTTTGCCTTTTTCGTGGTTCGAGTGATTTGCAGAAGGCTTGCAACTGCATCATATGTTGGAGCTATAGCTTTAGTACTTGTCCGCTTCTTCCCCTCAATCATGGGTTGCACCCAAGAGAAAGAGGAATCACCAACAGTGGCGATTGCTTGAGTTAGTGGGTCAAAGGCAGGAAAGGGAGAAGGTAATGACAATTGCAAAGGTTGAGAATGTGATGGAGGAGATGACAATTGAGAAGAGGATGAGATGGAGATGTGTGTGTCAGAAGAAGATAGAGATAGATGAGGACTCTTTTGAGGCGAGGGCAATGGTTAGTGAAGAGATGGTTGCCGAACAATGTTCTCAATGATCATGGGAGTGTCTCCTCAGGAGGTGAAGAAACAATTTCTACTTGTTCAAAGGAGGAATTGGGATTCCTCCAGATAGGCAACTTTTGTCAGGGCAGAGGAGCATCACTGCATGTCTTCTCAAGAGACTTCTTGTGAGGATATTTATCTCCACCAGTTCCTCCTGCAACATTTGATCTGGGATTCATCACATACACTTTGGCCTAGATCCAAAAGACGATGTTTGCTTTTGAATTTTGGAGGTGGTAGCCTCCTTCCATCGTTTGGTGGCAGGCTATTCTTAAATTTTTCCTACGAACCATTTCTTAGATCTCTTCAAGACAATGAGTGTGTCCAGATTTACATCACCTTTCTTTTTGATTGACCAATCAATAGATCTTCAGCGGTTGATGTTGAACAATCTTTATATAATGAGGATCATGCATATCACTTCCATCATAAATGGTTCCTTCAGTAACCCATTCGAGCCTAAATGCCTTAATTTGTTCTAGAGTCATCCTCATATGGTTTCTTTGGCGAACCTCAAGATCATTTGCACAATCTTCCCAAAAATCTTCAATCTCTGGCTAATGTGGAAAAATAGCACTGAGCCTCGAATTGTCCCCTACAAAGCCTTTGCTATCAAAAGGGATCCTCTTGCTATAGGGAGAAAAATTGAAAGGAACCAATGTAGACTCAATGTTATGAGCATCCACAGCATTTAAAAAAAAACCATACTGATTGGAAAATAAACGCGTTTTTGAAATATCCCTAGTGGGATACCACTTGAAAATGCAACAAAAAATAGAAAGTTTGCAGCCAAATAAAATACTGATTTTTGCAGATTTTTACAGTAAGGACAGCGAACTAAAGAAAATTAATATCTCCCATAATATCCACTCGAATTACTTGAAAATTTAAAGAGAGCTTGATATTATTATGAGGGACATAATAAAACTGTTTTTGGAGTTTTACAGAAATTAAAATGCTGCCAGAAAAAGTACAGCGTGCCCTAGACAGCTGGAAAAACTTCAAAGGTTCATAACTCTCCAAATACAAGAGCAAAAATTAAGAGTCTTTCGAAATAACATTAGCAAATATAGGAAATGACATTTCCACCTTTAGATCTAAAAGGGGGCCAACTGGAAACCCTCCAAATAAAGGTTGCAAGTCACTTCGCTTGGAAAGGGGTTGGAAACTGATGGAGGCACATTCAAAGTGATGTTAAGCCCTGCCCAAATGGCTGCCGTAAATCTGATCTGGAACCCCTCTGATTATCTTCCCCAAATGCCCCCAAAAATCCTCAAACCCTTCCTCTGAACCCTCTGATAATATCTCTGTAACACAGCCCTGAAAGCGGCTCCAAAATAATAGACTAGGGTAGATCTCTCACTACCAAAGAATGCCTTGCTAGCTAGGGATGGGTCTCTCACCACCGAAGCTAGGGTCCCTATGGGATTTCACTCCACAAATTATAGACGTGCAAACAGCAGTTGCACATGAAGGAGGATAAAATGTATACAAAAGGTTCCTTTTCCTATCTCCCCCAGCTCCTTATCTACTTCTCCAAGGCAAAAGAGCCCCAATAAACCCTAAACGCATTTCTTTCCACGGAGGGGCCGATAAAATAAAAGTAACTAAAGTTACGTTCTCCTGTTTAAGTCGCCATGGTCCAACGTGACCCCCAAACGCAAAACTTGAATATTAGTACCATGCGGCCCCTTCCCAAAAGCTCCCAGCGTCCACAGCCCCTTCGGTATGACCACGGCTTAGACTCGACTTGACCCTTAGGCCTTTGGCATAGGAAAGGGGACATTACAGTTTCACCTGCCTATCTCTACATTTGGCTTGAACTACACCAAGTTAGCTGCACAATTCAATGAAAACCACTTTGTCACTTGGGTACCTTGATAGCTTGTAAGGCACACCCTCAAAGCCACCAACCCGTAAGTAGATGAATCTTGAAAACTAGATAAAATAGTTGTCGTACTCCTTCATTAGGTTTGCAGCTTCCTTGGAGATTCTAATAGTAGTGTTACCCTCTATCTACCTGACAATAAATATTCTGAATGTGTCATTTTCTCTCCTAAAATGCAATTTCTTGCCCTCGTGATTCAATTGCGGCAAGAAGTCATATATCCTCCAATCCACTGAGAGTTGACCCTCTGATGACAACCCAGTCCAAATCCTGATGGCTACAATTGAATAGACCAGATATGAAGTCTTGTAGAACTCTGTGTTATTTCTAGATTCACCAAAGTTTCATGGATATTATTACTTATAATATGGGTCCAATCTATGTATTGAGTTCCATCACATATCACGTTGATAAACATAGCCACCATTTTGCAAAGTTCTTCATGGTTCACCCATGACTCTGTCAAAGATCTCTTCATGAAAATCAGCTTGAACAAGCTTTTTTTGGCAATTTGGAGGGACCTTTTCTTTGAACTTTTAACTATAATTGTGATAGCATATTCAAATATTTCTTATTGTCATTGTTCCATCCCTCCATAGCATCTTTCTTTATGAGGATCACTGACCTTCTATATTTCCTAACCCCAAGAAAGAGGCCAGTTAAAATGTGGTCAAGTTAAGAAATGAGGGTACCACTAGGGTTCTTGACTTCACAAGTCTCTATATCATAATATCTCGCACAAGCAAGGACCAAATCTGCACATTGGATAGGCAATCGAAATCTGGCAGCTCGAAACAACCCACTAAAGTAGAGGTGATCTCTGAGAGGAGTACGCTTTCCCCCATCCATTCTAGCTTTGAGATCCATGAAGTCCATGTGATCAGCATTGCTATCACTGATATTCGAAAGATTAGTGACCAAAATCGATATGGGCTCATAACCGGAGTATTTGAACTTCATCTTGCCTGAAAGCTCACCCTCTCACCTAATGAATGTGTTTGAATGTTACTTTGACGAGAAAAATGACTAAATCAGGCTTTTGTAAGGTGCGGAATTGGAAAAAAAAAACAATAGCCAAAATAACGAATATGGGCAGTGAAATTTGACAAAATTGCAGTCAAAATGGAGGCCCCAGCAAGAGGGTGATGTGGGCAAGTTTTCACAAAGAATGGTTGTGTAAAATGTGAGTTATGGGCAAAAATAGGTCTACAGGGTCACACCAGGGCATGGAGGATAGATGGTTTGCATTGAACGAAACAATTCTCAAATGTGTCAAATGGTGTTATAAAAGCACATTATGTATTGTGATTTGGCTTGGTTTATAAAGTGCAAGCAAGAGTTGAGAGGGCCAATAGGGCCTTTATATGAAGCTTGGAACACATTATAACAAGGCTCTAACGCTCTCTAACTTCATCGCAAAACACAAGGCACGATGGAATCATTCTTAGGTTCCACCAGCCTTGCAAGGGCATGACACGAGGATCCAATACCCGATCGGTTCTTGGGAACCGATATGGAACTATAATAGGCACAGTACCCTCTTGGGTTTGTCACATCTTTGTATAACACAAGGCATACAAGAATCACTCCACAATTCCTTCTTCCCTTCGACAGAGCAACATACAAGGCCAATTTTTTAATGGCTTTTGACCTGATCAGGTCCGACAGGCCAATGAGGAACATGAGGAAATTTGGAGCAGTTCTGCCAATGACGTGATGGGCCGATTTTGTGGAAAAAGAAAACACTTAAGTTTTTTGAACAAGGTCCTTGACCCAGTCGGCCCTTTGCCGCCAACATGGAACAATGGAACTTGTTCCTAAGTTCCTTGAGAGGTTCAACAGAGCTATAGGATCAGGGAAGGATGAGACTTGAAAAAATAAACTTGAAAACCTCTTTTTTACACCAAGTGCTTATAGCCAAAATTTGATTTTTGAATAAAATCGACTAAGTCACCGGAACTGGAAAGTTTTGAAAATGGTTTTTTTTCGCATGACAACATGTACTAAGGGGGGAGAATGTTAGAATATTTAATGTCTCATAATGAAATATTAGATTAGAATATTACTTATGTGTGTATGTATGAGTTGTTATGAAACAACTCATCATAGCGATAGGCTTCAGCAAGTATTTGTAGGAGAGAAAAGGATGAGGTTTGACTCTTATTGTGTAGGAGAATACTTTTGTATAAATATCTCTCATCATGGTGAATAGAAGTATCACTTGTTTTACATCATACATGTCATACCTTTGGCAGTGTTTCAGTTTATATCTCTTCAATCATAAACTGTGATTCTTTCAATAACCTGTTTCAAACATCTATGCAGGAACATACACACTGAAGCATTTATTGTAGTCATAACCCATACCTTACAGTACAAACTTACTCCAAAATTAATTGCAGGTACCTACATAAAACGATGTAGAAAAGTATAATTGAACACAATGTTTTAACATAGTCCAAGACAATTGTATTTTGCTATTTCTTTGTGTTCATGATGTAGTCTTTCTATACTCTTCTCCTTATGCTTTGCAAAGACAGTTGGATGACTCGTCCCAATTGCAAGATCTTTGATAGCTGCCAATGAACCTTATAAAAGCTGTGGTCATAGTCTTTAAAACCTCTAGATATACTTTCTTCAAGCTCTATTTCTCTTTAAAGAGGTAGCTGATTGAGATTTCAACTTCCTATATTTATTCACAGGTGCAGTTAATAAGTGCTTTATTTAGGTTGGAGCCAGCTTCATGGTTGCAATTATATATAGGATATGCATCTTTAATGATGCTAGATTGTTGGTGGTTTCAGATCCACTTTTAAGATAATTTATCCAAGATGTGGCTTACTGAAACTATTATTAAGCACAATGTTCTGCATGTTATGTAGAATCAAATACCTATCCGTTGACATGCCAATTAGGCACATGTAGACACAGTCCAGATGACAATGCTCCAGTGCATGATTCAATGCAAACAAACAGTCCCTCAATACATCCAAACAGAGTTTGGATCGAAGTAACTCTCACCTTGAGTTTGGATAGTGTTTATGGATATAATGAGAAAGGATTGAAATTGTAACTAGTAATGTTTAGATCAAATTTAAATATAACTCATACACAATAGTTGTAACATAACTTATCAGTTCAAGCTTTATCCATTATACTTCTGAGTTAATTGTACATAGCCAGGCACCTGCATTAGGCAGGCAATCCCTTCACATATAGTACACAATTACATAATTTACAATGTTAGTGATATCTTTTTGATCAATGGAGTTCTCAAACTTCCAAGATGCTTGTTCCTTCATATGTTATGTGCATAAGGATTGCATATTTGATAACTTACAACAAGCTCTGCTGACCTTTAGGTCAAGATTCGCCATCATATAAACTAAAGGCAGCAACCTTATCATTAACACTTGTCCAAGTAAGACATTTTAGATCATTTTTATATTAAAGTCAAAATAAATGATTGGTTTGAGGCATTCAGGTCCCTTTTGTCATTTGTTCATATCAAAACTTATCAATTACACTTGTCCAAGTAAAATATTATGGCTATTTTTCATATTACAAATCAAAACAAATTGTCGGTTGGTTCAACGAGAGGTTCAGGTCCCTTTCGCCAATTGTTCATGGTGTACGCACACTTAACCCAATCCTTACGAAATATTTCCTATGCCGGGAGCCCAGAGCAAAAGCTGAGATAACAGAATTGAAAGACAAACGAGACTAGTTACATCAAGTGTTCCCCAAAGATGCAACTTCTGCCCTCTGGAGGGGCAGGGAATATCCCAAAACATTTTGGAGACAAATGGCGGAGACGAATTGTCAATCAGTCCATTAAAAAAACATAAAAATTAAAAAAACTCATATTTGCAATTTCACATTTCTATCTGACAAGCTTGGCTTTCAATTTTGATGGTGAATGCTCCTTGTTCAATGTTCAATGACTTGGATGTTATTTCAGCTCTTTAGAATGTTTAATTGTGCAACTGAAAAGCTATAAAATTTGTATTCTTTTAAGTTTATTGTATTTTTATATATAGGCTGACACACTCCTCAAGGAGCTTACACCCGTGTATGTTGATGCAGGCAATCTTACATCAACAAAATACATATACTTGAGCATCACAGCTAGTTTGCAAGTTTGTTTTGGCAGCAACATAAAGGACAATCCAAAGGGATCAAGGAACCATCTCAGAACCTCAGCCAAGCTTAAAAAACAAGATGTAAATGGTTTCAGTCGTGAAACAAGGCAAAAAAGAGTGTTAGCTGTCTCATGGTGAAACCACCAGATAATACATAAAAATTAAATGAGATATTCATATTTGCAATCTCGCATTTGCATTTGAAAAATCCAACTTTTGATTTTCATGGTCAATGCTCACTGTGCAATGTTCAATGACTTGGATATTATTTCAGCTCTCTAGAATGTTTAATTACGCAACTAAAAAGTTATAAAATTTGTATTCTTTTACTTTTATTTTATTTTCTACTGTAGATAGGCTTGCACACTTTTCAAGGCCCTTACTCTCGTATATTTTGATGCAGGAGCATCCAGGTCAATTGGCAATCTTGCATCAACCAAAAAAGAGATAGTTGAGTGTCATAGCTAGTTTGCAAGTTTGTTTTGGCATTACGGCGAGAAGCACAATCCGAAGGGATCAAAGAAGCGCCTTAGAACCTCAGCCAAGCTCAAGAAGTAGGATGGAAGTGGTTCCAGTCCTGAAACAGGGAAAAAACAGTGTGTTCCCTATCTCATGGCAAAACTGCCAGCCTACATTAACCGGTGTTTTGACAACCACTGGCTAATGCAGACCAGCAGTTTCGCTGCAGCTAATGCATATGCAAAATAACAGCCAGAATGATGAATTGTCATTTTGGAAGCATTTTCAACTAAGGAAGGACTTTGAAGAAGCTCATCAGGAATCAAAAAATGGAAAAAGCATCAATAGGAAGATATTCAAAGAGTGTTCATGCTTGCAGGCAAGTAGAAATATTTCAGGGAGAGCAAAGAGGTGTGAGGAAAGAAAGAAGTCCAGTCCAGTATAGTTACAAGATTGTGTCATTCTTCGTCATGTTTATAGTACAAAGACCAACTATTGT
This sequence comes from Taxus chinensis, assembly GCA_019776745.2. NCBI lineage: Eukaryota > Viridiplantae > Streptophyta > Pinopsida > Cupressales > Taxaceae > Taxus > Taxus chinensis. The sequence goes on from CM034152.1 coordinate 746,600,013, forward strand.
TGTGTGTATTTCCTAAGTCTGTAATCCTCATCGAATGTTGTGATTTTGGGATCTGGTTTTGTGTTTACACTAGTGTGAGATGCCCAGAGATGGGTGAATTAGTCCATGGTTGCAAGGAGTGGATTGTTCAATTGACATCTCATCCCAGGTTTGACTGCATCAATTGGTATCAAAGTTAGTTTTGAATCGAGTTCGTAAGAGTGTAGCTTGCCTACATACAACTGTAATCAGAACCATTACAACAGTAGAATGTGATAGACAAAAATTGTCCAAATGCCTCACAGGAGGGCAGTTGCCAACATGACTGGGAGACTAGATGAAGTAGTTGGAATGCTAACACCATGGAAGCAAGATTGAATGTTGTGGAAGCAGACAGAAGAAGAGGTTTTGTACCAAGAGATGATGTAAGTGATGAAGAAGGGGAAGAGATAAGAGTAGAAGAAGGAGAACCAGAGGAAGCACATGAGCAGCAGCTGGATGTGGGTGAAGATAGGCTCGTTAGGGCTATCTCAAGGATTGGTAGAGTAACCAAGATGGAAGTTCCCAGCTTATTAGGTACTTTGAATTCCAAAGAGTCGATAGATTGGCTCAAAAAGGAGGAGTAGATGATGTGGAGGAAACAAGGAAAGTGAAAGTGACCCACACCAAGTTGAAAAGTTATGCAGCCCTGTGGTAGAAGGAAGTATATATCAAAAGGAATAGAAGGGGCAAAGAAAATATCGCCCAGTAGGATAGCATGGTTGCCAAATTGAATGGCAAGCTTTTACCTAAAAATTAACAGTTCGACTTGCTAAAAAAGTTGCAAAACTTAAGGCAAAGGGGGGTCAACACGAAGGACTATGCTGAAGAGTTCTACACAACCACCATATGGTCAGCTCGCCATAAGGTTGATCAAGAGAAGGTTGCAAGATGCATAAATGGGATGAGAATCAACATACAATATGAGACAAGTATGGTCAGATTGCAAACCATGGAAGAGCCTTACCACTTTGCATTGAGATCCAAATAGAAGTTGACAAGGAAACACCGAAATACAGCTGAATAGAAGTTGTCAAAAAGGCTTACCAATTTGCATCACCCAAATATGTGGACGAACAAGAACATGGAGAAGCTCTCATGATGAAGAGTGTTGTTAAAGCCCAAGAAAAAGGTGGATGAGCCGGTACAAACAAGACTCTTTTCCAAATCATTTGCGAACCCATAGGTAACTCCTACAAGGTCATTATTGATACTGGTAGCACAAATGATTTGGTGTCAAATGAAATGGTATATAAGCTTGGGTTGAAAAGGATTGCACACCCAAATCCGTATAATGTGTCTTGATTGCAAAGCACGCATCAAATCTTCATAAATGAACTATGTTTGATTAATCTTCAAATTGTGTCTTATAGAGAAGAAGTCTTGTGTGATATCGAGCCCGTGGATGTGTGTTAGGTGTTGTTGGGTAGACCATGGTGATTTAATAAAAAAGCCATACATGATGGTAGAGAAAATGCCTACACTCTTGAGAATAATCTAAAAAAGCATACTTTGAGCCCATTGAAGGACAAAGAAGAGAGAAGTGGACCAGTAGTCGCTGAAGGTCTGATTATTTCCAGAAAACAATTCTTGAAAAGAGGTAAAGAAGGAGAAAACATGTTTTGCTTTCATTCCCAACCCCATGCAAGTTGGGACAGCGGGTAAGGCAAGTGATTTTCCAAGTGGGGAAGAAGTCATAGGAAGAATTTGTTGGAGATTGCTTGCAATGAATGCTGAAGGATGTGTTCCACCCATGAGTAGCATTAACCATCACATGGATTCGATTCCCGGATCTAGCTGTGTCAAACAAGGCAGCCCATAGAATAACACTCGCATAGCATGAAAGAGGTCAATAGGAAAGAACAAGAGTTGTTGGAAAGATCGTTTGATAAGCGAAAAAGCTTAAGCCCATAGGCAGTTCCAACAATGTTAGGACCCAAGAAAGATGGAGAATGACATATGTGTAGAGGATTCTAAATCCATAAACAAAATAAACAATCAAGTACAAATTTCCATTTCCTCGAATAGATGGTTGTGATAGATTGTTTGAGTGGAGCAAAGTACTACACAAAGATTGATTCGAAGAGAGTGGGTATCATCAAATCAAATTTCTGAAAAGATGATGAATAGGAAGACCGCATTCAAGACAAATAGGAGGTCTGTATGCAGTGGCTGGTTATGCCATTTGGTTTGATGAATGCACCGAGCACATTCTGGAGGCTCATGAATGAATTGTTGAGGCCGTGCCTTGGTAAGTTTATCATTGTCTATTTGGATAACATTTTGATTTTTAGTAACACAAAAGAGATAGATTTAAGGGATTCGAGGCAAGTGTTCCAAAGGTTGAAAGAAGAAAAGTTGTCAGTCAACTTGGAAGAAAGTGCATTGTTTTATGAAGATTAAGTTGGTTTACCTTGGTTTTGTGATCTCCAAGTATTACTTGAGAATGGTTTCAGAAAAGGTAAGAGCTATTTTTTGCAGTGGCCAACACCATGAAAAGTACGGTTGAATTTAAAGCTAGATGTTTTCATTTATTAGCAAAGTTTTGACTGGAAATCCATTAGAAACTTCAGTGGAGATACGTGTCCACCCATTTCACTGAGACGATGAGAGGTGATAGAGAAAAAGTTCAAATGGACAATTGTAATTCATAAGAGTTTCAAATTATTGAAGAAGAATGTCATCAAACAGCTCATCTTAGCATTGCCTGGATTTCAACAAAGTGTTCTAAGTTGATTGTGACGCTAGAGCGAATATCGATAGGTGCTGTTTTGAGTCAAGTGAGAAAACCCATTACATAATTTCAGCAAGAAGTTGAATAATGCCAAGCTGAAGTATTCAGTTTATGACCAATAGTTCTATGCAATTTTAGCAAGCACTTTATGAAATAGAGACACTATTTGCTTCCAAAGAAGTCTGTTTTATACAAGCGGGTCATCAAGCACTGTAGGTCTTAAACAACCAAGATCAAGTTGAACCAAAAGCATATGAGGTAGGTTGAATTTCTTCTAAATTCATTATTTTGTTTTGAAGCATGGAAGCGGGAAATCAAATAAACTTGCAAATGCATTGAGTAGAAGATGCCCCTTATTGAATGAAATGACAATAGAGGTGATTGGATTTGGTACTTCATGAAATATTTATTTGAAGAGGGTTTGAATTTCAAAAATGCATGGACTATCATGCAAGAGCTCAGGTCAACATGGATAGAACGCCATGGCTGGATTTTTTTTTGCATTTATGGATTACTGTTAAGAGGACAATAGTTATGCGTACTGCAAGGATCAATGTGAGAGAATTTGATAGAGGGGAAACATAGTGGTGGAAATTGGTTGGACATTTTGGCATAGATAAGACATTGGCACAGTTGAATGAGAGGTACTATTGGCCCAAAATGAATGTAGATGTGACAGATGGTTGTGCAAGGTTGTAGCATATGTCAATATGCTAAGGGCAAAATTCAGAATGTAGGATTTATATCAGCCATTCCCAAGTTACCAAAAAGAACATTGGAAGGCATTAGCATAGACTTCATGGTACTGGATTTCCTAGGACACAATAGGGTACATGATGATATCTTTGTTTGTTGTTGTTGATAAATTTTCAAAAATGGGGCATTTCATTGCAGGTAGCCAGAAGACTATGTGATGTCACGAACATTTCATAATTTCCTTTACAAAGTACAGTAAGTGAGGTATACAGTGGATTTTCAGAGAAATCATATTGTCGGATAGAGGCACAAAGTATAGCCTAATGGTCATTTTGGTGAACTTTGTGGAAGAAATTATGTACTATTGAGTTTCAGTTCAGCATACCATCCAAAGATTGGATGGGGAATGATATTGATATTTATCTTTGGTATGTAAATCGGAGTCTAGGGTCAAGATTGTTAAGATATATGGTATATATAGTGAGATATATGATCTATAGCACCAAGATGGATTTTTCCCTTAGTGTAGTAACAATTCAGGCAATAGGATGCTACAAGGAAGACCCCATTCCAAATAGTGTAGACGAGTCTTCATGCCCAAGAGTTGGTATATCAGACCATTGCGAAAAATCAGCAGATTTGACCGTGGGAAGAAATTGTTGAAGTGGAGTATTATGTGGGGTATATGTATTGCCAAGTGTATCACGAAAGTGTAGCGATTTTAACTTTGATTGTTGATACAAAGTACCACGAAATACAATGAACATGCTGATCTGAAGGTCTGACGTCCCGAACGTTTTGGGGACTTGGAGACTTAGAGGGGATGTCCCCAATTTATTTTACAAATCTTTCAAAAGTTTTATGATGTTTTTACTTTTAAAAAGCATGGTATTTTTACCAAGAACATCAAATTATAATGGCCATTGTATGTGTACTTTGTCTAAGAATACATTCGGTACAAAGTTTAAATCCCTAAAAGTTATTGAAAAAAGCATCCACAAATGGATGGGAAATATTAGTTTTTATGTATTATTTTAAAAGCTGAGCCCTGCCGTCCCCAAAATTTGTTGAAATTTTTTGCTGTCCTGGAAACCCTGTCCCAAACACGTACGATTTGATCTTACCCACGCTGATTCCCCGAGACTTAGGTAACTATTTCAGTTGATAGGAGTACAACAAAGAAGACACCTGTTGCAAAATAGTGTATGGTTTCAGCCAATAGAGGTGTTTCAGAATTGCAAGACATCAGCAAATTGAGTGGAGAAAAGTGTTGAAGTGGAGGATTATGCAGATGTATATGCAAGAAGTGCATCAATAAGTGAGGGGAAGGTTGGAACAAAGCACCACGAAATACAATGCAACATGCCGATCTTAAGTGCATAGAGCAACAAAGTTTTAGATTGAAGACTTAGTTTTGACACATTTGAGGTAGGAGAAGGTTAGCTGAGAGGAACATACAACAAGTTGAAGTGGAAGAATATTGGACCATGCAAGATTCTAAGAATATTTTCAGTGGATACTTGATGAGATAGAGTTAGCAGATGGGATTGATATATCGTGCCCATCTTTAATTTAGCGGATTTGTATCCATTTCATGAAGGAGAAAAAAATGATGATGATGCTTGGATGATTGGAGACATCAGCTGCTGAAAAAGAGAAAGCGGAGGTAGAAGCCATTCTGGACTCTAGAGTTGTTCAGAAGCCCGAACATAAGGAATATGTGGAGTGATTGATCAAGTGGAAGGATAGAGCAATGGAAGATTCAACATGGGTGAATGCATTCAAGATTGGCAAGCACAGTGGGTCATTGGATGAGCTCACTCAAGGGTCATGAGCAGAAGCTCAATAATTTCTCATTTTGGGAGCATGTTCAAGAAAGGAAGTCAAGTGGCTCTCCAGGAAGCATATAAAAAGGAAAAAAGCATCAGTTGGGAAGAGATGCAAAGGGAGTGCTCATGCTTGCAGAGAATTGGAATTGGTTCAGGAATTCCTGTATAGGACTGAGATTGTGTTACTCTTCAGTTTTGCGGTACAAAGAGAAACTACTGTTGTGTGTGTTGCCTAAGTCTGTAATTTATCATCTACGGTGAATAAAGTTGTGATTTCGGTCTCTTGTTTTATGTGTACACTTGTTTGTGGGTGCCCATAGCTGGGTGAATTGAAGCATGGCTGCAAGGAAGGAGTTGTTGTATAATTGACACCCCATACTTGACTGCATCATATGTGCATATATGTAAAATATATAGCATCCCCAAAATCCAAGAATATTCAGTCCCATAAACAAATCCCTCAATCCTAGCAACTCAGAAGAAACATAGATTGCATCCTCATTTCAATAAGGTACATTGTTAGCATATAGAAGGGCTCCAGATACATCAGCTGTCAGAGATAATCAGTAGCATCCAAACACAAATAATAAGCAACATTCCAGAAAGGTACATTCCCTCTCAGATATTTGGGTGTTCCTTTATCTCCTAGAAAGCTAAGGGATTGGCAATGGCTTATTGACAGAGTTGAACAGAAATTGCAGAAATGGACAAATAAGTGGTTGTCAACAGGAGGAAGGATGACTCTCATCAAATCAGTCCTTCAAGCTATGCCGATTTATGTTGCTTCAGTGGTGAACATCCCTGGTACAATCTTAAAACAGATGGATTCTCTTTGTTAGAGGTTTCTATGGAGTGGGACTCAAGAAAAGAAAAAGTGGTCTTTGGTCAAATGGACATCTCTTTGTAAGCCCAAAAAGGAAGGGGGATTAGGTTTTAGATCTTCCATTCATCAGAATATAGCCTTAGCGGCAAAACTATATAGGAGACTTATTGTTTATCCTGATGACCTTTGGGCTATAAATTTCCATGGTAAATATGAGGAAAACAGCTGTCCTGAAAAGATTATTAGAACAGCTCTTCCGAATAAACGTTTTCCAGCATTAATGTTTATCAAAAGAGGGGAAAATTTAATTAACAAGCAGTTGTTCTGGATTGTTCATAATGGCCAATTAGAAAACTTTTGGACAGATTCTTGGGATGGAAAACCTCCAATTATTACACTCTTCCCATAGCTTCAATCAATTCTGGAGCACATGCAAACACAAGGATGGATCAAGATAGCAAAGTCTATTAAACCAACTATTCGACCCTGGGGAGTTGATAATTGTTGGATTCCTATTACTGAATGGCCTATAAGGATTGCCCAAGAACAACAGATTTTGAGGGATCGAGCTCTTCTTTTCTCCTCTGAGCCAGATGAAATTGGATGTGGATGCAACTCTTCCGGAAAATATGAGGTTTCCTCAAGATATACCTTTTTAATGAAAGCACAATCGCATCCAAATCAAACCTTGTTTAAGCATATTTGACACCCAGGGTTATGGCCCAAGGTAAGTTTCTTCCTTTGGCTTCTCACACATAAAAGGCTCTTAATTGGTGAAAGGCTTAAAAAGAGAGAACTTAATGGCCCATTTAGATGTGAGCTTCGTACACAAGCTGAGGAAACTATAGATCATCTCTTCTTTCAATGCCCATGGGTATTGCCCTTATGGCAACATTTGGCTTTGGTGTTTAAGCTTCAATGGAACAGCTGTGAATCCCTTGGAAATATTAAGGGCACATGGAAGGAAGCCATACCTAAAGAACAAAATATGCTTCCAGCTATGTGGAGTGGCATTTCCCTTCTATTATGGAATACATGGAAGAAAATAAACTATAGAATTTTCAGACAAATCAGCAAAGAAGCTATATATGTTTGGGAAAGAATTAAATCCAATTTCACAGAAAGCCTCAAACATAAGATCTCGCTTCCCGCTCAGTCAATTCCACAATGGGATCATATTTACAAACAGCTTTCTTTGGACCCTAAGGAGGCTACTAAGCCTTGCTTTCATGCAAAGATCACAACACAAAATATTGTTTCAGACAGGGATCCGACTGATTATCATGGTATTCTCAATACTGATGGTGCTTCTAGGGGCAATCCTGGGAGAACAACCATGGGAGGAATTGGGCGTAATGGACAAGGAGAGGTATGCTTTATCTTTGCGGAAAATATGGGTATCTCTACAAATAATCTGGCAGAAATAAGAGCTATTCGTAGAGGAATGAAAGAAGCTATCAAAATAGGATTGCAAAAGATCAAGGTTCAACCTGATTCCAAAATCATGATGAATTTACTTAGCAAATCTAATAATGGATATCCTCCCAATTGGCGACTTGCAAAAAAAATTGATCAAATCCAAAAATTGCAACATAACTTCCGGCAAATTCTTTTCAGACATATTCTTCGACAGCAGAATAAAGTTGCGGATGGATTAGTGAATTGGGCCTTGGACAACAATGATATCCTTTGCTATGGACCACCTCCTTTATGGTGTTCTAATAAGATTCAAGAAGCTATTAGGACAATTCTTAATTTAGATTCTGCTTAATGAATAGGAATACTAATTGTATTGTTTATAAGGCTACTGATATGGCTAACAGCTTCCATGCTTGGCATGGGCGAATTTGTACATAAATATTTCTGTTTAATATAAGGCTGGAAGTTTTAAAAAATAAAAAATAAGCAAAGGCAAGGTGCACATCCTACAGAGAGACATTCTGCAGATATATAAGTAGTTGGACCTAACCTATAACATGAACAAGAAACTTTTGTAATATTACTTGTTTTCTCGGTATAGTAACACTAATCTGAAGCAGTGCAACTTTTGAAACATAATTTACCGTAACAAGTATACAAACTTTAAATTCTTCCCCTTTTACATTGTATTCTTCTAGACACAAAATGGAACAATTACAAACATAAGTGATTCCCAGAGGGGAAAAGAATAAATAACCTTCTTATAAAGCTGATTTCGTGCAGCAGATAAAGCCTGGACGGCATGACCATACATCTTTCTCAAATATGATACTGTAAATGATGAAAATTCTCCTTGGCAGAACCGCAGAAACCCTCTCCATAACTTATAGCTACCTGAATGTTTCATTAATGCATTTTCCCATTTTTGGGTCAAAATAGAAATGTTATCACGTTTCTTACAGTTATCCAAGAAAACAAGCATTAACTCTTCACTGTCTGGATTAAGTTCAAGAGCCTTCTCTAGTACAGAAATCTTTTTCTCCATAGCTTGCAGCTGAACCGATCTCTTGCGTTGCCCAGATGCAATTTCATCCTGTATATATGAGGAAGTCACAATCAGTCATACAAAAAAAAAACATAGGAATGGAGTCCTATGTTTCCTTCTGAATACTCATTATCTCATAGTATTAGTACCTCGATGGAGCTACCAATTTTCTTTCAACGCTAATGACGACTAATGTACAATTGCATAGGAAACCAAAAACAGATGAGAGCAGTGAAGATATAGCAAAACTACTGTGATTTTCTTGTTCCTAGGACTTCCCAGCTGAGGTCATTTAACTAAGAAAACATAAAAACAATCAAATTACAATATTGTCATAAGATTATTTACCACAAGGCTATTTTCCATTTTATACAAAGAACGATGAAAATTTTCTCTCAGCAAGTTGCAAGGAATATTAAAACAAAACCTACCACATGCTTCACAGCAGCTAGATATCAAGAGAGAACAAAATTCATTACGCCAGTGATGGAGGTAGATTTATCCACAAATGGATTGTGAAAGTCCATAAAGGCATGCAGGATGCTTCCTAGAACTTGAATCATTGCAATAAATGTCATAAAATATAATATTATGTTCCATAAGCAAATAATATTACCATGACTGCCAATTAAATTGTTAATTTAGAGATTGTTTACGTATCTCTAAGCTTGCTTGTCTTGGTCAGAAGTGTATTTAAATTTGCACGCAATGCTCATCTACATTTGCTTGAATTGCATTGTAGTCTAAATTACTCAATACAGCTTGAGGATAGATGAATCATGTTTCCAACATTTCCGAAACCAATCCAGCTACAGATATGCATGTCAAATCAGTAGAAATCTCCCTTAGCATATCCACAAACACATCCTGCAGATCTGTTGACTTACCGAATTTTACCCAGGCAGATAGATTTCTCTGTGAAAACAGCCAGCCCAGATAATGAAAAATACCATCAAAAAGGAAGACATGAAACCCACCTACCCTAGCCTCACTTCTAACAATTCCTCCACTATACCTGCACCTCCAACCCCTAGTTTGATAAAACTAAATAAAATTCCTCATTTCTAATTTTCATTTCACGTAAGTTTCGGATTCTCCGAGTGGCAGTAACATTGCTAGAGGATGTCAATCTAGTTCTAATGTCCCTGGAGAGCCCAAGACCTTCAATGATGCAAAGCTTCCGTATGATAATGATATGTATTACATAGTAAATTGTTGTGGATCCATTCAATGAGTTAATACATTGATATGCATTTCGAACAGCTGAACATATGTCTGTATAATTTCAAAATAATTTAAATAGCTTTGCCAACTAGCAAATTATCAAGTTTATCATGTTCAATCCTTTTTTGTATAACGTGTGCTTCTGAACACCCATTTTTTTAACACACATAAAGTGAAGGTGGGTTTTTGGTCACCGCCAAGCAAATATTAATTTGGTATATGAGAACCCCCTTGCGAAAGACCACGAGGGAACTGTTTTCCATTTACCGTATATATTGTTCAACAAGGCATAAAACCCTAGTCCCCTCCAGATTCAAACATATGCCTTCTTTATGTCATGCACATGCCTTTGCCATCAGGCCCACTCACACTGTATATGTGTACTTGTTGCTTGAGTTTTAGTGACGGGCAATTTTGGAAATATATGCAAATAAGTAAATATTTTAGTACAGGATAAGAAGTAAGATAAGCTTATTAGGAAGATAGGAAGAGAATAATGCATGAATTTATTCGAAGATAGGAAGAGAATAATGCATGAATTTATTCTAAGATTCATGCATGTCTGTTAAGTTAATTGGAAAAGAATAAAGCATTATTCTAGTCTGGGAAAATAGAATTAAAAAAATCCATGCAAAGGCCAACAAGTGCATTTGGAAAAAACAAATAAATCAATGCAGAGGCCAAAGACTCTTTTGGAAGAAGTCAATATTTAGGAGCATATTTAAATATTAGAGGACTTCCTTGCATATAAGTAAGGCAAGACTTTTTTTGACTCAACCAACATTTAGAATTTCCAGACAGTCAAGTTCGGTTTGCCTTCACAATTAAAAGTACCTCACGTGAGAAAGAAAGAAATTGAAGTCCACAAATGACCAAAAGTAGATCAGTGGGACTCTAAGTGGATATTTGGTTTCAATACTAGGGTAAAGGTATCGGTGGTATAAAAGTAGTCTTTTACTCGTTTATCAACCAGTTTTTGTTTCCAGAAGTCTGTATTTCAGATTTTTCAGACAACTCATTTCCACAATTTTTAAGTTCAATTTGTTTTATTGCATCATAATTTCTTCCATTTAACTTGTTTGAATCTAATAGTATAAGATTTTTTAATTCATTTGATCTGTACAAGACAGGATTTATATATCTGCCTGCTTCCTTACATATTCTTTCGCAGTTGGTTATTGATGTTAATCATGAATGAAAATGTTAGTTATTGAAGATATTCACATCCAATAGCCATAGGCACAAGATTTATGTGGAGAAACTCTCTTAGGGCATAAAATTCCACAATCTAGATTTTTTTTTGCTTCAAGGGATTTATAATATTCTCTTTGGGTCAACATTTAAGATACAGAAGTAAATTCATCTCCTCTGTTGTCAAAACCATGATTCCCGGTGAGGAAAATCCTGCAATGTCAGACCTGCATCATCAGATGGAGTCATCAAGGAACATTCAAAGACATGAAGGAAGTGACAACTTGAAAATGATGTCAGCAGGATGGTGTCATCAGTGGCAAACCCCTCACTGTTGTGACAAATTACTAAATCAATCATTTGCAGCATGGATGTGACATGAAAATTTAGCAGTACAGCTTCGCTGACAGGAAAACCAGTCAAGATGGAACCATACACCTTCCAAACTTTGACAACCTGGCACTCTGGGAGTACACAGTAGTGGTGTTTCATTTTTGCAGTTAGATTGGTGTTTCAGCTTCAACCCAACACCCATTCATTTGGGTTTGTGTGTAAAACATGGACTCATACTGTTACTAGGTTTCCTTTTGGCAGTCTCCAGAAGAGTCCATTATTTTAAAACGATTGATTGTGTTAGCAGCATCAGAGCAGAAGATGTGAGGCATTGAAGTTCATCGAAGGGTGAAGCCACAGTGTTCCTTGCTCTTTAAGTGAGCCATTCTTTGTTAATCCTATCATTTGCTTGGTGATTGAAAGAAAAAAAAAGACAAGGCCTCGTTTCTTGCTGGAGTTTTTCCATCATAGGTTTCTCCAGGATTAACAAGGTGTCTGTCTTGTCTATTTGATGCTGATAATTTTTTCCTTTGCATGTTCTATCACTTTCAGTTGTCACTTTTGTTGGTATCAAATGGAGCATAATTCTAGAAGTTTTCCATTGCACATTAGGCATTATTTTACCTTCATTTCAGAAAGGTCTGTGTCGGTGAATTGTCTAAGGATTATCTTAAAGTTTAACAATTACGGATCAGTCCAGCTAATGAAAAAACTTCGATTTCTAATGCTTTTCTGTTTAAGGGCCTCTAAAATTTTAAATTATAAAAAATACTAAAAGCGCCTGAAAAATGATTATATTGAACTTATCTGAGCACAGCTTGCAGCCTTGCACGCTTTAGGGTTCCATAACTTTCCACCCCAATCAACAGATAGAACTATTATTGGTGTCTCTATTGCAACCTTTCGTCTTGGCAGGGCCGTTTTGGTCTAGGGCACACAAGCAAATTAATCTGTGCTCCATACTTGTAGACTTGTAGTAAATTCTCTCACTTTCTGCCATCCTGTGTCTGCATAAAAATCTTTAACAATGGTGTCTGCATAACAGAATCAGGAAGTTCAAGAGAATATGGATTTAGTTTATTTTGGTTGAATCGAGCAGAGAGAACTCACAAAAATCATAAATGTGGTCACTCTCCTTCAGATCGTGGTTTTTATTTGAAACCTTTCAAGGGCTTTCGCAGTCTGAAATAATTATGAGCAACTTCAAATTTGGACTTGGGTATAATTTCAGTTAGGTACCAAAGGCATCTGAATTGTGGTCACTCTTGTTCCAGATTCTATAAATTCAAAGTACATGTCTAAGATGGTATAGAGATAGCTTTGCACCATTTAGTGTTGTTAACCTCTTCAAGGGCCACAATTTGCTGCCATCTTCAAGGATCTGATATGTGTGGTTTTCAAAACACTATAGTGTGATCTTCACCACTAAAGTTGGTGTCGCAAATATCTGGTCAAACCTTTTAGAGCCTAATATTGTATCCATGTTGAGGGAGATGTCTCAGGGATTGAAGCATATTCATGTATCCTGATTGAGGGTGATGGCAGTTCTTCATTTGGTTAGTCTTGCATCGCTTTCGATAACCTAATTAAATATACCTCTTCAATTAATTTCTAAGTCGTTTGTATAAACTTTAAATTCGAAAATTTAAACATAGATTTTATCTCTCACCTCAAAATTGACATTTACTATTCTCCACTGCCCCTTGTTTAAATAGTATGTGCTTTTATTCGTATGTGAAGTAGTAAGATGTTTCATAACTCACGCTACTATTAACTATACTATGCCTTTATACCTTTTACCTATACCATACGAAAACATCCTCTTTTCATCAAAACCGCCCTCTATTACCGTTATATCACTACAATTGCAGTGCCTTCCAGCTAAAATTTTCCTCTTCTCTGCAATGATGTCCAGTTCTTCATTGTCACAGTATTTAATGCTTATAATACTTAGTTGTAAAGCATAACTGTTCACAATGTACAAGATTTGGCATTCCAAGTATTTTTCATTTTCCACTGACCAAAAATTCACTCTCCAATATCTCAAACAAACTTTTATATCACATGCACACATTACAAAATAAATTCAAGAGATATAAAGAAAATTCAGCCTCAAACATTCAGCCTGCATGTGCTGCTCCTCAACTTCGTCTTCTACCTTGTCATGTTTCTACTTTGATACCATAACAGTTGGTAGGCAGACTACAGACTGTAAATATGGTAAATTCAAGTGATATTACATTATGCTAATGGTACTTGAACCAGGAATGAGGCCCGACACTTAAGTTGTACTACATAACTCAACTCCATATATGATTTTTTTAAAAGGCATACCATTATCTACATTTGTCCTGTACCAATAAATCATGGCAGCTCGGGTCTAAAGTATTTCAAAGATGCATGCATTTAATTGGTACATATTTAAAGTGCCTCCAATAGTATTCATTGTAAATTCATCATTGTTTTAGAGGACAATCTCACTGTCTCACCCAGGTAAGGTTTCATGACTCATAGAGACCTGAAAATAAAACCCAATTGCAAACACATACACTGGCTCCAATGTACCTACATAAACAAAAACAAGTCATTTCAAAAGCATTACTTTTACAAAGGAAGATCATAAAAGTCCCACTTATTCATCATGGTGCATTATTCACAGACCTTGGTAAACAAGATACCAAGGGAGAAGCTTGGAATACATATGAATTCCATGCAGATCATGTGTCCTCATTCAAAGATTCAAAAATGGTTTGCCCTGGCTAAAACATGAGCAAATTTTATGCATGACATGAAGGAATTCTCATAAATGTTCTTGCAAGTAATCAGGCATATGCATAGGAAGTGTTTTTGAATTAGAGAAACAAAGCAAAATACAGGAATTAAGGTCATCAGGTAAGCATGATCAATAATAATAATCTAGCAGATCAACAGAGCGCGACAAAAAGAAATTGGCATTGGAAGAATGTTGGAAAGATTGTTCCACCCTAGAAGTTCTCCTTAGCTTTGCAAATAATAAATCATTAAAAAGCCCAAAGAATGATATATTTTCACAAATAAAACTCGTTCTAGCTGCCTCTTCTTAACACCAAACACATTACATTCAAGCATAAAAAAAGTAAAATTAATAAAAATCCTCATTTCGCAGAATTCAAGGATGTTTTACACCTCTTTCTTCACATTTGAAAGGACTCTGCAAGGACATATTCCACACCTGAAAATTAGCAAAAGCTATCCACATATTTTCATCATGTGGTCTGTCCCTTGTCATTTGATTGAATTCCCTGGTTCTGCGAATGACAATATCATTCCAATTTTCTCCACTTTCGATGATGTCTGCTGACTCTAGGTCATTCTTCTGATCTGATAAGGTTTCCTGCTGCAAAGAAACAAAATCTTCCAAACGGAACAGAGCAGGATTTTGACTAGGAATCACATGCAGGCGTTTTAGGTCCTTGCGCCGTTCAAAAGATACAGATTTTGCAGACCAATAGCGTCCTACTTTTGCTTTATCATCTAAAGAAATGCTATCCCCTTCTGGATCTAATACTGTTATCCTTTTGTTGCCCTTGTATGAGAAGCTATTGTCAGGCATAACTAACTCCTGAGTTAAATGGTAAGGCCTGTAGCGAGCAATATCTATTCTGCACATGATTCAAACAAGATGATCAGGAATTATATGATGCCAAAGTAAAAAGAATAAATAAAATATCAGGTATGTTTGTATTTAATGGATTTATCGTAGATTAACACTGAAAATTTTATAAAGAATTCAAGAATAGGGGCCTCCCTTGACCATCAATTTATGTATTGGAAAGATTTACAAAAATTAATGTCCACATGTGACCAAAGTAGATCAATGGGACTCAACAAGTACATCCAGCTATAATAGCATGGGAAAGCCCCAAATCAGACTGCTCACTGAGAATAAACTAGAGTACAAAATTACAAATATACATCCACGGGCAGTGAACACCAAAAAGAAACCCTAGACATGATGGGAGACGTATCAATGTGAATTACAGATACAATAGCTCAGTTTAATAGCAATCTGTAATAATATTTTTATTTCTGTTTGTTTTTTTAAAAAATATATAAATTTTATTAACAAGCTAACCTAAATTCTATGTTATTTTAATATTTTGCAATCTTAAAGTAGTATCAGGTGGAAAGCTGCCAGTCTATCATTGGTTACAATTTCTGAAATTACAGATTGTGATGAACCAGGACATGGTGATTATTCCCTAGAAATACACAAAAAATTATATTAACATTCACATTTGACCAATGTTGAGAGTCAATGACATTATCCAAGTATCCACCATTATAAAACTCTGAAATTTTCAACACGGATACATAGAGCAAGGAAACAAATACAGGCACATAATCACAATGTAAAAAATAAAGATTCATTAACAACATAAATTTAGACATTCCACACATTTCAAAATTTTAAAACAATCCTCTTGTCACAGAGCAATGATACAATTGGAATGTAGACCATTAATCACAAAAAGTATTTGATTCTGGAAACATTGGAGAGCTATAAAATTTATGACCTTAACAATGCTATTTGTTATGCTGAGCACTGCATGCTATTTCCAGCAAAAAAAAGCCAGTAATGGATAATGTAATGAGGAGAAGATCCTTGGGTTGTATTTGAATCGCTAGGGTAGGTTTCCCTCTAGATATACTATCTTCATTGAGATAGTATTCTTATTTTAATTAAATTACAATCCCGGCTTCTTTTCTTAGATTTTCTAAATTAGGATATGAATGTTCTCCAAAATAGTATATTTAATATCTTTAGATTAACTAGAATTATTTTTCTAATTGTTCTTATCTTAGCCTATTGTTATCTTGCCCGATTATAATGGGATAAAAACTTATTTGAAGTTTTGAACACACAAATACCATGATTAAAGAAAGCTATTGGAGAATCTGTTGTACAATGTAGTCCTACAGAGACTAATTTTCTTGGAAAAATGCAGTGTTCTTATGAACTAAGAATGACAATTTCAACAAATAGAAAAGAGAGATGGGATTTCCCAACTGAACATGTCGTACACTCATTTGTATTATGTATATAAAGATTACAAAGAATACATAAGGAAATTTCTAGAGGATGGAAGATGCTAAGAGAAGCGAGATGTAGATAGAGATATGTACAACATTAAAGAATATACAAACCCATGTGACTGTATAAACATTTAATAAAGTACATCTTCAAAGGCTCGTGTTAGGTGGGGAGGCTCATTTTGATAGTGTAAATCTACCTATAAAACCACAAGATCATTGGGACTTCCCCACAAGAGATACTTGAGGGACATGGTGTTCATAGGCTTCTATACCAGGTTTGCAAATCTGAATTCATTCATAAGGACAAAAAATTCTGAAAAACCTAGAATTCCCGAAAAATATCGGAAAAATCTGGTTTGGTAACACACACACATGCGCGCGCACGCGCACGCACATAACACACATAACACACATCATGTAAAACATGCAAAAATATATCCATCTACCAAATAATGAGCATAAAATCAAAGCTTCTAAAATTGAGATATGCGTGAGTGTTCAAAATTTGAATAACATTAAAAGAGAGAAAAATATCCATGGTTTAGAGCCTAAGCCCAATACTGAAATGAGTATCTGCAATATCAAAACTTGCTTCAACATCACAACCTTCTTCAAAATCGAAACCAGCACGGACACCATCATCTAATCCTCTATCATGCTCATCATCACTATCAATATTTTCCTAAACTTCTTTTAAGGATGGTTCTCCAAGGTGAGAATTGCCATCTTCTTTTGCAAGATTATTCTCAAGCGAACATAAATTGTTGTGGACAGACACAAGATCTAGGAGTTTTTTAGCTCCTAGTTGATTCCTCTTGTTAATGAGGATAAAATCATGTGTAGTCCACTTTCTTTCATATACAGAAGCACAGGCACACTGATTGTGGACATGCACAATAAACTTTTGTAGCTCTGAAGTAGAAAACCCATAAGCCTGCGACCATAAATGGGGATCCATGCAGCCAATGTCTTCTTGTGCCTCCTTACGAGAAAACATGCCCTCTTGGTTTTTGAATGTATTGAGTTGCTTTCTCACCTTTGCTTTCTCATCATCATCACGAACCAAGTTTATTGTTTTTAATATACCGTTCTTTACCTCCTCATCTACATCATGATTTGCCTCTACAAGCTTAGGATTTAAATAGCACTCTGCAACATGTATACAACAATGTAACATACCCCATCAGATGTCCACAATGTCCCATATATGTTGAACTTCTTCAGCATTATCAGCTAGTACTTTTTTATTTGTTTCTTTACTTGCTCCAAACCCACATACACAGAGTTAATACAAGATTTCATGGCATCAACCAATCTCCACAATTGGACAAGTGGCTCAAACACCTTTAGGGCCTTCTCAACACCCCTCCCAAAATGAACTTTCTAAGATAATTCTTTCAATATTTTTTAAAAGGCTTTCCTTAGAAATCTTAAATTGTGCTCATTCTTCACTTACCATAACTTTTCTCAGAGTTGCCTTCTCCTCCACCTCCCTTTGCAAAGTGATAAAATTAGATGGAAATCTTGTTTCAACAAAGAAAAGAAGTTCACACTTTGCAAATGAGCAATACAAACTCAAGGTCAAGCGGTAATTAACTATGAACTTGGAAATTTGTTTCCCTTCTCTAACAACACTATTTACCTACTCCAACTTTGCTAGATCCTCGAGCAAACAATCTAAAATATAAGTTGACTCCAAAACAAATGAGAAAACTTATCCATAAGTTCCCCTGTTGCTTTACAATTTGTTGCATAATCTACAATAACTTGAACTACATATTCTTCTCCTATTTCCAGTATGACATATTCAATGCATTTGAAAATAAAATTTGATGTCTTTACCTCACTGTTTATATAGATTGATTTGATAAACATAGCACCTTTTGGACACAAAATATTTAGGAAAGGTCATCATTTTGTATTAGACCACCCATCACTTACTACAGTACAACTTGATTTTCTCCAAATCTTTTTCATTTTATCTAGTTCACTAGATATTGATGACACCTCTTCTAGCAAAGTAGTTATCAAGCTTTCAAAAGACAACATTGTGTAACATTTTCTGCAACTTGTAATACCCTCTACCATAGCTTTTGTATGCAAATTTCTAACATCAAATGGGATGGTGTTTGCATAAATATATCAACCCACTAATTTGTCAATCTTATGTTTTCCCTGTGGCTTCCACATCAATTTCAACGAAAACTGAAACTCCTATGCACTTTTACTTTCTTGGGCAAACATTGAGGAAAGAACTGAGCTACTATAAGAGCCAATTTGTGTCATATTCCATTGGATTTTAGCCTTTTTTGAAGAAGTTGATGTTGCAAATGCCTTCAATTCATATTTGCTTCACATTTGACCAACGAATTTTGCATACTTCTCTTACTCTGTCGTTATTGGGTAAATCCTCACATCTGAACCCCCAATATAGTGGTATTGAACCCTTAGAGAATCTGTGATATTTGAACTACATAGAGTGCATAACAAAAGTCTGGGATTAGCATATCATTGAACAATGTATTTCATCACCAACAAGCGACTTGTCGTGCTACTACTGATAGGTTACCTCCCTCCAAGAAAATTATAAACATTTTCTATACATATTTTAAAATATATATAAACATTTATTTTAATATATAATAAAACTAAAAAAAATGCAAATTTATATAAACTACAACTAGTAAACATTAAATACTAGGAAAAACTTCTTATTGATGAGCAACTGGGCGACAAATTTAAAAAAGTGGAAACATTATAGCCCACCAACCCACCTTACGTGACAATCAAATTTTAAAATTGAACTATAAAAATAAAATAATAAACTTTCTTTAATTTTAATTTTGTTATTTATATCAAAAAGATCATTTACTTGTAATATATCATAAAATAAAAATACTAAAAAATAAATAAAAAGTAAGAAATTATATAAGTCAATAACTATAGAGTAGTATTTAGTTATTAACGTTATAAACAAAATACAATTACAATTAAATAATATTATTTAGTTATTAGTCATTAAGAATAAATATTATAAAAAATAAAAAACACAAAAAATTAACACTAAGTAAAAATAAAAATATTTTTTTACATTCATAACTAAATAATTATATTTAGTTATTAACGTTAATAATTAAAAATTATTACTTAGTTATTAAGTTATTAACATTGGATACTAAACACCCACGTAAATAGAGTCTAAGTTACGAGTTGTTAGGCATGGTCATACTCCATCGCACAATTGTTCCATGAGGAAGGGGAGGTCGCATAGCGAATAAGTGCAAACAAGAGCGAATTCGAGGGTTTGTTTGAATATGGCGAGGTGGGGTTTCAAATCCATCGTATGGGGTCGCACCAACCAATGGCGTCCAGACAACAGGTTGGCTCATCTTCATGGGACCCCCTACTTGCGACAGGCAGATACTTGCTCTCTATTTGAAGTCAACTCGATACCGGTAGGTTGGAGAAGCCGCTCACAATGGACACCGAACGGCTGGCAGAAAGTCAGTTTCCCGCCTCATCACAATTCAAACTTCGAATTTTCAAAAGAAAAGAATCTTTCCAGGGTGTGGAGTGTGCAGTCTTCTCCTTTCTCGGAAGCTCTCATTCCACTAAGGCTTCGAGGCAATCAAAATAGATCGATCGTTGGCATCCTTGGTCCTGGGCCCTCTAATGACATTAGCCCTCCCCCAGGGAAGGAGTCTTTTCGCAATCAGTCTAATCAAAGCCTCCTCTTCACATCAAGCCGCGCCAAAAAAAGCTTGGGAGGGTCCGAAGTCTGAATTGGAGGATTTGTCACCCGCTAGCTTGGCTCAAGACAACAAGGTCGTGCTTGGAAAGGAGGATGGGTTGGAAGGGCAAATCAATCTCTTCAGAAGCAAGGCAATCATTGCTAAATTCGTCAGGAAATGGCTATCAACTGGAGATATCACTTCGTGGTGCGAAAATCGGTGGGGGCATGGCCTGCGTGTTCAGTTCCTAGCTAGAGGTTTCTTCTTCATTGTTTTCCGGAGTGAAACAAAGAGGGATGAAGTTCTTAACAAGGCTGCCTTCCTCTCTAAATGGGGGCTTCTACTCTAGTGTTGGGCTCCAAACCTTGATCCCTTCAAGGCAAAAGTAGAAGTACAACAAGTTTGGATCCGCCTCTATGCTCTGCCCATTGAATATTGGAATCCTAATATCCTATCAAAAAATTGTAGTAGCCTGGGCAAAGTCATACAAATCGATTATAGGACCCTTGAAGGCACTCTTGCCACCTTCGCTAGGGTTTGCATTGTCTTCGACCCTTCCAGGCCACTACCTAAGTCTATTGACCTTCGGGTACTTGGATCCAGGCCGTGGAATTTGAAAAATTCTCCCAAAAATGTTTCGAGTGTGGTAACAGTGAGCATCTTCAGTCGGAATGTCAAGCCACCTCGAAGCCTTTTGGTTCTAAATGGGTGCCAAAGTCCTCTTTCATGGGGCAAAAAGATAAGGATCCTCTTCCTCGGACCCCTCCCACTATCTCGGCCCCCGCTTTGGATTACACTCTCACTCCCAAGACCATTCTGAGGGACTCTAAAGCGCTTATGGAGGAATCAACTAGACTTTATCACATGGTAAATGAAGGAGCTCAATCGGGTCATGGTGGTTCTGTGGAAGCTCTAGATTCTTGGATCCAAGTGTGGAATGTTTCGCCTCTTCATCCCCAAAGCTCCCCTCAAGTCGATTCGTTGAGGATTGAAGGGGACCCTCTCCCTGTGTCCGGTGCGGCTCTGGAATGCTCCCTTGTTGTAACTCCTGGTCTTCCCAAAATCCCCAATTCTGGTTCTTCCACTCCAGTTGGCAGACCCAATCACGAGGCCAAAACCAACAAGGAGATCGCAAAAGGTAAGCATATTTCGATTAGTGATTTTTTCTCTAAAGTAGGGAGGGCTCGTCCCTCCCGAAGGGAAAATGAAGATCCTTTTGTGGAATGTTAGGGGCTTTGACACCCCTAACAAACAGCGCTTAGTCAAGCGTTGTATTCTCGAGAAAGAGGTAGATATTTGTCTATTGCAAGGGACCAAGATGAGTTCAGTAGAGTTCAAAGGGTGTGGTCTTTTTAATCTAAAAGGTTGGCTTGGGTTCTCTGTCGATTCTGTTGGTGCTTCCGGCGGTCTTGGAATCTTTTGGAGGACCAACAAAGTCTCAGTAAATTTAATCAAGGATAGTAGTCATGCACAATGGTGTCAAGTTCAGGTTCTTCACACCGATGTCTCTTTCCTTCTGTGTAATGTTTATGCGCCGAACAATTTGATCGCCAAAAGAAATTTATGGTCAGCTCTTTCCAAGGATATTGAGGCTTTCAATGATGCCTTGATTCTACTTGCTGGAGATTTCAACGCCATAACATCTAACAGAGACAAGAGTGGGGGTATTTCCAGAAATCTCCAATCGCATAACGACTTTTGTTCCTTCATCCAAAATTCTGCTATGCTTGATTTGGAGCCCAAGGTAGGTTGGTTCACCTGGACGAATAGAAGATTTGGTTCCAACAGGATCGTTGAAAGGCTGGAAAGATTTCTGGCAAACGGCTTTTGGTTACAGCACAATATTATTCTGGAGGGGGTGGTTCTTCCTGTCTTGAGGTCGGATCATTTCCCCATATCTCTCCACATCTCTTTTGATATACCCCCGAGGAAGTCCCCTTTCAAATTTGAATTGATGTTGTTGAGAGACACTTCACTATTTGGTCTGATTAAGGATTGGTGGTCCTCCATCCATGTCAATGGCACCGAGATGTTCATTCTCTCTCAGAAATTGTCTAAGCTCAAAGGCTTCTTGCTCGAATGGAACAAGTGCCACTTCAAGAACATATTTGTGGAGAAAAATCGAGTAGAAGCAGAGATCAAAGAGTTGAACGAATTTATCTTCATAAATGGTATAAGCCAGGAAGAATATGTGAAAGAGAACTATTTGCTATCAGAATTGGGGGAACTTCTCCTTAAGGAAGAGATATTTTGGAAACAGAAGTCCAAAGAAACATGGTTAAAGGAAGGAGATAAAAATACACAGTTTTTCACTCCTCCCTTAAGGTTAGACAGAGCACAAATTACATCTCGAAGTTGAAGTTGTCGAATGGGGAATGGATCGAAGAAGCAACCGAAAATCAAGGAGGCAAGCGTTTCCTTTTTCTCTGACTTGTTAGCAAGTGACACCCTCTCTCATCGTGATTCACAAAATTCTTTGTTAACCTTGGTTCCGAAGCTGGTCAATGAATCTGGGAATTCCAAATTATTGGCTCCTTTCTCCCGAGAGGAAATCAAAGCGGTAGTCTTCTCCATGGAAAGAGATAAAGCTCCGGGTCCTAATGGTTTCCCTACCACCTTTTTTCAGGAATTCTGGGACATAGTCGGTTCAGATGTGTGGGAAGCTGTCAAAGAATCTAGATCCACTGGGAAAGTTCTAGGTGCTCTGAACCACACCTTCATTTGTATGTTCCCCAAGAAACTGTCGGCTGATTCTTTGGATGATTTTCGACCCATTTCTTTGTGCAATACTACATATAAGATCATTTCCAAAGCCATTGCTCTCTATCTCAGACCTTTCCTGGAGTCCATCATATCTAAAGAACAAAGTGATTTTCTACCCGGCAGATCAATCTTTGATGGTATTATTCCCTTCCATGAGCTCATGCATTCTTTATCTCAAAACGATCGTCACAGCATGCTACTTAAATTAGATTTTAGCAAAGCATATGATAGGCTAAATCGGTGTTTTCTCATCCAAGTGATGTCGAAATTGGGTTTCAACAAAGCTTTCTGCAATTGGATTTTCAATTGCATCTCAACCCCAAGCTTCTCAGTTCTTGTAAACAACTCAACAGAAGGCAG
This sequence comes from Taxus chinensis, assembly GCA_019776745.2. Classification (NCBI taxonomy): domain Eukaryota; kingdom Viridiplantae; phylum Streptophyta; class Pinopsida; order Cupressales; family Taxaceae; genus Taxus; species Taxus chinensis. Next base: position 746,623,255 of record CM034152.1, read on the forward strand.
ACTCATGGGCAATAGGGGATCAGATAGGGGGACCCCCTCTCTTCTTTTCTTTTTCTCTTGGTAGCTGATACTCTCAGTAGGGCCATGTCCAAGGCAATTCAGGATGGGCGTCTTCAGGGCTTAACTATTGCTGAAGGGATCGATCCGCTCTCCCATCAACAATTTGTGGACGACACCTTCCTCTTTGGTGTTGCCTCCGTGGTCGAAGCCAGGGAGATTGGAAGCATTCTCAATCAATATTCGTTGGCGGCAGGTCAGATAATTAGTCTGCCTAAATCCTTGATTTTTTCTTTAATACTTCTCCCGGTTTACAAAGGTGCATTAACCAAATTCTAGGCTTCTCGAGGGGCTCCCTCCCTCAAAAATACATGGGCATTCCTCTCTTCACAGGGGCTGGGAGACCATTTTTATGGAATGATTTATTATTGGCATTTGAACAAAAATTGTCTTCTTGGAAAGGAAAGTGGCTCACTTTTGCAGGTAGACTTCTGCTCATTCGAACTGTCCTCAGCGCCCTTGCAACATATCTGCCCTTTGTTTTGAGAGTTCCCAAATCCGTCAACCTGAAGATTGAAAAATTGCTAAGAACATTCCTCTGGCAAGGTTCAGGCTCTGAGAGAAAGTTTCACTTAATCAAATGGGACAAAGTCAAACTTCCACAAGATCTTGGGGGAGCCGGTATACTGGACCTCAACCTTCAAAATCTAGCTATGGGAGAAAAACATGTATGGAATTTGATCTCCAATCCGTCTAGTTTGCTAAATAAAAATTTAATTCAGAAATATCTTCCTACAGTCAGGCCAAAATGCATAATCACAAGCGCAAAACTTCTGAGAGGATCTCACATATGGAATTTCATATGTTCATGTAGACAAGTCTTTTCAGCTCTCACTTCGTGGAAAATTGGGAATGGTGAATTGGCCAATTTCTGGGAAGATTCCTAGAATGAATTCCCAGTTCTTTCAAACATCCAGGATTTAGATCCTATCAGAACTATGGATTCCAAATGGAGGATGGTTCTCCCTCCTCCTAGAAAGGGGTGGAGGATCTTGATGCCCCCCAAGCTTCCAAAATTCTTTTCAAAAGCATCATCAATTGTCACAGGGCCACTTTCTCCAATTTCCCAGACCAGGTCCTATGGCTTGGAAATAAATCCGGGCAGTACTCTGCAAAATCTGGTTATGATTATGTTTTGCTCCGGGAGGGTCGAGGCTCCCTTGCCTGGTCTGGTTGTTGGGACTCCAAATGCTTTCCGAAAGCAGGGGCTTTCTGTTGGCTTGTCTACAAAGGGAAAATCCTCACATAGCTCAGGAGAAGAAAGTGGGGATATCAAGGCCCTTCCCATTGCCTCCTCTACAAAAAAGATGAAGAAGATATAGACCATCTTATGCTTCACTGTCCATTTACATTCCAGTGTTGGTTGTGGCTATGCTCAAAATTGGATCTGGCATGGGTTCCAGCTACCACGATCAAAAATGCCTTGGAATCTTGGCCAGTTCTAAAGAAAAATCATTCTCTAGGATCCATTTGGGTATGCAGTCCTCTCCTTCTCCTTTGGCACATTTGGTGGGAGAGAAATTTGCATCTTGTCAGGGAGACTCCTTTCGGGGTTCAGTCTGTTATCCAGAAATTGGAAGTAGCTATTTCCGAAAATGTAAGCTCTTGCTGCAATAATTAGGATAATTTCTCCTGCTGGGACGCTTCAATTAGGAAATATTGGCCTCTCATCGAGTTGCCTCCTCCATGCGCTATAAGCAATCAGCATAAATCAAAAGCAGAGAAAAGGATCCTAAGAAATCAAATAAGATGGTCTCCACCCCCCTCGGTATTTGCAAGCTGAATTTTGATGGGGCCTCCAAAGGGAACCCGGGCTTTCGGGGGCGGGGTGTGTTATTCGCAATGAATCAGGTGTTTTAGTCAGTGTTGGATCCTTTCATCTTCAAGATGGCACCTATAATCACGTGGAGGCGCAAGCCCTCCTCTTTGGCATTAGAAGGGCAGTGGAATGTGGGTGTTCCCATCTGCTCATTGAAGGTGACTCACAAATAATAATCCAAGCTATCATCTCAGGTAAATACTCCAATTGGCACCTAGACTTCTTCATTTCAAATGCTCTTTATTGGCTCGCAAAATTGGTCACATGGCAAATAGGGCATGTGTACCGGGAGGCCAACTCGGCATCAAATTTCCTGGCAAATCTTGGGGTGACACAGGCTAATTATGCCATCACATTTAATGACCCTTCCTCATAGCTTGGATTGGCCATCATTTTGGAAAGTGAGGCCACCTAAAGATGTGATTAATTGGAATGAGGGCCGGCATGTGAGAAGGCTTTTTTTATTGGAAACCCGGGCCCTCTTTTCTCTCTCCAATTGTTTTCTTTTGTTGTCTAGGAGTTGCATTGATTTTCCACAATGGCTTCCATGGCCTACCTTGGTTTATATTTCAGAGGCGAGACTCATGAAATGGCATTTTATGGTCCCGTCTACCTTGCTCGGTTGAAAAATGTTTTTGTTATTCCCTCCAGTCTTGTTGGTAAGGCAATCGAACGCATCATTTGCGATTGGTATCTGCAGGGTCATGGCCAGCCTCGGGTGCGCGCGAAGATCGCATCAATTTTTGTGACTCACCTACTGCTAAGTGGTGGGGATAAGGCGGAAACAGTGTTGATTGCTCGTCATTTTATCTATGCCTGTCATGCAATAGGTCGGGAGGAGGCGGTGTGGAATTTTTGCATGCCTTCTAGCTTCCAACAAGTTTCAAAGGTCAATGGCTCAGGCATGGTACCGAGGGAACTGATGACAGAGTTGGAGAAGCGAAATAGGACTTTGTGGCACTTTGCAGTTATAGTCCATCAAAATGCAGGTCTAAGGGTTCTGAGGCTACTTTCATCTCCCCTCTCGATTTAGAAGAACTAGACAAGCCCATTGGCCCAGTCCCTCCCAGGGTCGCCCAGCTCAGAAGCCATGGCAAGTTCTCATACGACTTTCTTCTGAAAACCACCAAGGTTGGGGATGTGATTCGGCGTTCCAGTGTGTGTAGCAAAGGATTGATGGCAGAATCTGAGGACCGCAAGAGGGTGAAGGAGGAAGTGAAAGATGAAAATGATGAAGCATAGTATACATAATTTGTATAGTACACTAGTTTTTGCAATTTTGTATCAAGGTGGTCACAAGTGGTTTTATGTAAACCACCTTGTTTTCGTTACTTATGTTATGATATATGTAGCAAGGGAGGGGACCCAAGAACCCACCAGTTCAAAGCTCCAGTTAAAAAGCGTTTTATCATTAAAAAAAACATTGGATACTAAACAAGAATCATTAAAAATATTAGAGCCCTAATATTAAAGCAAAAAATAAAAAAACTTAAAACTAAATAGTAAAATGTATAAATTTAAAATATAAAATACTATAGAGTCAAGACTTGCCTCTCTCATTGAGCACTTCACCTTTACCATTGTCAAGCACCACTACTGTCGAGCACCACCACAATCTCAAGAAGCTTCACTTTGTACTATATGATGTATTCATCACTTTGTCGTGGTTCCTCTTTCGGGCTTAGTACTTGCCACCTCTCCTCTCTTTACTCAAGCAAACACACAAATCAAACGCAAGGGCCAAAGCTTTGAAACCAATCTTGAATGCAGCCCAATATCCTCAAACTTTCCTACTTCAAACTCATGCCTCCACTTTGCTCAAACACCTCTAATTTTCCCTTTATTTTTATTTTTTCCCTCTATTATCTATGAATAATACAGATCATATTATATTAACAGAAAAAAACACATTACATATTAATAGGATTCATAAGATCCTATAACAAAGGATATTGCCATAAAAACATCTCACAATAGCTAACCATCCCTATAAACACTCAACAATGTGTTGTATGTAGTACAACAATAAAGTAACAAGATATTACAAATTTACAAGTGAACACTAATATAGGTAAATTGTTAACATTCCCCCCTAGTGTGAATGTGGGATGATAGAAAACATATCCTGCAAATGTTGTTCCCTGAAAACACTTTTTAGTCCAACACTTCATCAGGTTGTAGCTGTGAACCGAATTCCATTGAGGTTCCTGACTCCCCGAATTACTGAATCTCTCCTGGATTCTTGAAACTCTCTTGAGTTGAATTCCTTGGGCTAGCAGAACCTTGAATTCTAAAGCTCCCCTGGATTCCTAGAGCTCCCCAAACCAACTATACAACAGAAGTTTACTTCAAAATCTTCTACAGCCCCTCAAGAGACAAATTTTCAGGTACATGTCTCTTTCCCAATTTTCACAATAGAGGTTGTATTGAACACAAACACCAAAATATGCAAAACAGGAACAATGAAAATGAAGCACAGTAGAAAGCAAACTGAACACTGCCACTACATCATAGAGCAGCCCCATCGTTAGTGGTTGACGAGAAGTCATTGTTCGACGTTCTACCTTTGTTGCCTCCATCCTCTAATAGGATGCTAAGTACAGAAAATCTTTTGAATTATACTCGTTATCCTCATTCATTGGTTCATTCTCCTTATCTGATTCTTCTTCAGTGACCAAGTTAGCTTCATTTTAACCTTTGAGCTTTCCTTTTTGGATATCATCCCTATGAATTTTACAATTCCGTAGCATGTGTCCTCTTTTCTTGCAGTAAAAAGCATTCAACTTCGTCATTGTCGTTGAATTTTTTATAATTCTTGTTTCTTGAATACAACACATTTTCCTCAAATATTTCTTCTACAGTTCTTTTCTCTTTCAGCTAAGAGCGCAGAAATCATATCTTCCAGTGACTGGGAAGGCATCTGACCAAGAGTAAAAACAGCATTACTATATTTAAAAGGCAAACTATTCAATAATATAGATTTTGCATCCTCATCATCAACTGGAGCTTTGACTTCTACAAGTTGTCTCATGAGAGATATCAAGTCATTAATGTGACTGTACATAGTATCCCCTTCGCTCATCTTAAGTTTGAACAATTGGAGCTTCAGCGAGAATTTCGCATTAACCACTTTAGCACCAAACAATTTATTCAGATGTCCCCAGATTTCTTTAGATGATTTTTCCAAGTCTACATAGTGTAGCTCTAAATCTAAGAGATCAAGCCCAATAATGGCTTTTGCTTTATCATCTCTGCTTTGCCATTCCCGCAATTTTAAAGCATATGTAAGTTGTACTTCTTTTCCATTGACTATACCCAAGAGATTTTTGTTCATTAGTTGCATTTGGATGTTCACTTTCCAAGTGTGCTAATAGGCTGCAAAAGTTTTCTAGCGGAATATCCATATTAAAAAAAAAAACTCAATAACTTTCACGAACTCAAATCTGGCAATGCCTATATTTTAAATCCTAAAACTGAAATATATGAACCATGGGTATTAGACATAAGAATTTAACCCATACGGAAAATATGGTGTCTTTGTTAGGTGTAGACTAGTGGCAAAGGGATCAATACCTCGATAAGCTGACCGATATCGTTATCTATCTACCCAGAATCCATATACTCCAAAGGGGGGCAACAAGATTATAAGCCATGTCAGCGAAGATGGGGTTGATTACATTCTGTTATTTTCTCGATGAATAGAATATGGGTGCCCGAGTTGTATCCGCCACCAAAAGTTGCCAAGTGAGAGACCCGATCACAAATGTCGAATCAACAATTGCCCAGCGTTGTCAAATACGTGGATCTGAAAAAGCGAGAATGGCTTGCACTATCATTGTTGATCCAATAAACTTCATGAGAGATCCAAACCTTTTAAAAGAAAGCTGCAAGCTTCAACTTTTCCAATGTTGAATATAAAAAATGTTGGCAATGTGTCAAGGTAAAGTGATTGGAAGAGCAAATCTGTCAAGTCGTTAAAGCTACCATTCACAACTTATGATGGCTCCCTCCCTAATCAAGATGCACCCACCGCATACGGCATAGACAGGCGAATTAAATCATGAGATGAAATAACCTCGTATGTGGGTGACTATCGGACCGTGAGCAATTCTGAATGAATGGTCTTGAATCTCGTGTTAGTACACGTTTGTTTTGTTTAGAATTCTGCAAGCATCGTGTGTGTTTTATTGTTGTAAGCTAGATTTGTTGAAGTGTGTGAGACGTTGTGTAATCTCCATTGTTGATAGATAAAATATTGTGTTGCTATAATAATTATGTTGCATATGTGTTCGTTGAGGTTGCACAGTCCAAGGCATCTTTTCACTTGGACCCCTAACCGTGACTACATTTGGTATTAGAACAAGGCACAACTCTGGGTTTTGCATCTTTGCGAGATGGCTAGAGGACGCGATGAAGCAAGCAAGTAGTTTAATCTATGTAGGTTTGCAAGGAGGTGCAATAGCAGATCTAAGGTAGTGAAAAGACAATATGGCGCCAAGAAAGGTAAGGCAAGGAGGCACATTAGTCAATAATGTGGCTGGAAGACTTAACAAGATCATGGAAACATTGCAAACAATGTAAATCAGATTGACTACAATAGAGGAAGATGGGATAAGAAGCTTTGTCCTAAGGGATGATAAAAGTGATGCAAAGGAGGAAACACAAATAGTGATTGACGGTGGAGTGGAAGAAGCAAGTCTAGTGCCTAAACATTTCCATGATGACGGGGAAAGGATTCTCAACCCCATGTCAAAGATTGGAAGAGCAGTGTGAATTGAGGTTCCTTATTTTTGAAGGACATTGAACACATAAGAGCTAATTGATAGGCTCACAGAGATGGAAGAATACTTTGAGTTCGATGAGATTACAAACTAGCGCATAGTGAAGATCGGGAAAACAAAATTGAAAGGTCGTGCAATGCTATGGTGAGAAGAAATTCAATTAGAGCGCAATAGGAGAAATAAAGACAAGATCACCCATTGGGAACAAATGTTTGTGAAGCTGAAAGAAAAAAATTGCCTTGTGATTACCAATTGGATCTATAGAAGAGGTTGGAAAATTTACAAAAAAACAAGTCAAGTGTGAGTACACAAAAGAGTTTTACAAGATCACAATTCATGCAGGTTATAGCAAAATGGATCAAGAAAACGTAGTGCAGTATATTAACAAACTGCGATGGGTGATCCAAGATGAGATCAATGTAGCAAAGATGCAGACAGTGGAAGAGGTGTATCAATATGGCTTGAGAGCAGAGGAGAAGTTGATGTGTAGAAGGAATGTTGTGAAAGCCAAGAGAAGCTCAACAGTGATAGTTAACCAATGGTGCATGGCAAGAAACTGAAGGCAATGCAAGTGATGCACAAGAACAAGAAGCTTGGGGAAGAACTGCTTCTGTAAGAGGGAGAGGTCAAGGTGGAAGATTCAATGATACATGTTTTCAATGTGCTGAGGTAGGGCATCGGGCTTTCAAGTACCCGCATGCTTGCAAGGAGCGTGGAACTAGGAAAGTTGCAAGTGCACATATTGTGCAAGCTGATAAAAGTGGTGTTGCAACAAATCATCAAATAAATGAACCTAAGCAAGTAGAGATGTTACCTGCAACGAGAACAGTCTTGAAGGTTGTATAAAAAAAAGTGAAGTTGCAGCAAGAGATGCAACATATGTTTCCGAACAAAATGCAATACAAGAGGTCAATTCTGCGTGGTGGTGGTTAACAATGAAAGCACGGACACTTTGGTGTCTATAGAGACAATGAGGAAGTTGGGATTGGAGTGTCAGCCACATCCAAATCCATATAGAGTGACTTGGTAGAAGGAAAAGTTGGCGTAGTGCAAGGGCAATGCAAAGTGCAGATCGGATGGTCCTTCACCGAATCCAATAGGATTCACTTTGCCTTCTTGTTGAATTTTGCTAGATCTTAAGGATTTGTTGAACACGTAACCTTCTTCTCCACAAGGTAACATAATTTTGTTTGTACAGCCCTACACCATTTTCCTTGTCTACCCTTATTGCTTATTGTTCTCCTCCACACTATTGCCATTACAACAAATCAATTTGTTATTGACATTTTCAACCTTGGTGATGGGTGTGTCATGAACAACACCTATTTCTGATTAGATAAATTGTACCTAACATGAGTCCCTAATGGGTTTCACATGGATGAGCCACTATGACTACTGGCCGTACTTGGCATACTTTAATTGATTGTGTTTCATCACTTTCAAATGATTAACGATCTTAACTTAATGATTAATCAAAATGTTTTTGATATGATTCATATTCTTATGTGTTTGAATCAACCTTTGGACTTGTCTTAAACTCTTGGTTGAGGCTCATAAGAGTTAAGACCTATAAAGCCTATCCTAGACCCTTGAACACAACTTATTATCTTCAATAAGACTTGTTACTCTATTCATAATGGGTGTTATCCTAATCCTCATTATCATTATGCTTAGCTACAAGTATTTGAGTTTCAATCATATGCATACATATAAGTTGATAAAAAAATGTTATTATAGTTATGAAACTATATATATAAATATATTGAAATAAGATATTCGAGTACCAGAATTTTAATACTTTATTCGAATAGAGCATGAATATCAAGATATATATAATATAGCGGGAATTCAGTTATATAAATTAAATAGACCAACTAATAAACAAATATAACAATTTAATCTTCAAAAAAGGGAAATTTGAGGCATTTTGAGGAGGGTTGGTGGTGATGGGTGAAAGGCCTTGAATTAGCATGGGGCCGGTGGCTACATTCTAGATGACAAGTGTAAGGCCAAACTCCACAACATTTGTTAGTGTCGTCCTTGTTGAGAGACAAACAAATGTATTAGCATGTGTAAATCCGACCCCACGACCCTCATCAACGTCCTTACAGCCTATGTAAAATGGGAGCTTAGCGCAGGCCCTAGACGCATCGATAAGCATGATGAAAAAAAGATTTTTTGTCTAATTTAGGAGCATAGCATGCCTTAGTACCTAGTGGGCAAGATATATGTGTTATATCTGTGTTGACATATATGATTGTGGGTGAAATATGTATTAAATCTATGGATGAGAAATGTGCTATGTTTGTGTATTGTTATGTGTGTTGTCTAAGAAACATGTAGCTATAGTGATTACGGACATACTTGTGACATTATACCACCCATTTTTTATGTTGTACTCGTGCTCGTAACACACTTGTGTAATGGTTGTGTGACCAAATCCTCATTTTCGAGGTATAGGTTTGTGTTGAGCTTCATGGAAACCTTTGGTTGGTATTTAATATTGTTGTCAAGGACTTACTATTGGCTTTATTATTACCTTTAGGAGGTGAAACAAATATTACATATTAGAGAATATGGTGGTGAGATGGTGGTTGATGTTATGTGCAATGGTTTGGTATTGTGGTGTTGTGTAGGTTTTGGATGTGATAGTATGGAGATGAAGAGAATTGTATTGTAATGTGAAATTTCCACTTATTTGGTTTTGATATTTGGAACCAAAAATGCATAATTTCACTATATTATATTGATGGAGCTACTTAGCAACTTTCGCTTGACCTTTTTACGAAATTTCGAGGAAATGAATTTTTGTATTATCTATTTCCTTCGCTTGAAACTCCTTATATTTTGAAATTTGGTTGTCACATGAAAATAACTTAAAAACTTTGGCTCAATTTTTTCAAAAAAAAATTCACAAAGTGTATTGAGTCCCCTTGATAATTTCTCATATTCATTCCTTAGTCATTTTTTGAGTTCTTGGCCCTTTGTCAGCTTTATTGCCCCTGTAGACACTAAAATTTGGTAACTAGTCCTTTTGCAATGCCAAGTTTGACTATGCTCCCTTACTAAGACAGATGCTCACATTCGGAATCCAAAAAGTATATCTCTCTAGCTCTTTTGTGATTGTTTATCTTTACATCCTGCTTTGTCATCAATTCGAGGAATGTTAACAAATCAAAGCAGTAAATAACCTTTGTACTTCAAACCACAACTTTTTATTTCACTTTTCATCTTCTTGTCCAAGACTGTACAAAATGTATGTGTATGTTATTTATATCATCTTTTCATCTTTTTTTTTCACTTTCATCTTTCTTGCTCTCAGAATCCCCATATTTTATCACAATGAAAACTGGAGATATTGTGGATGTGATATATCTCACATCTGTCCAAAATATTTTTTTCACCACAACCGCTTTCACCTTCTTCCCTTGCTCTGTTTTGGACCCATCCCACCTAGACCACTCTAATGTCATGACCATACACTGTGATGACTCTTGCAACTCAATCATCATATCTAGCAAAATGAAGTATGATGCAAAACGTGTGTCCACTGGCTTGAGGAATTCCTTCTTCGAAAAGCTACCAAAGAGTGTCAATGTCGTATGGTGGTTGCAGATGAACATCTGCACGTCTCTAGCATCAACCACTACGTTTTTTACTCAATCAATTTTTCCAATGTCTTTTAGTGCATTGTTCATGGCATGCACACAACATGGGGTCCAAAATATACATTAGTAATGAGCCTCAACAAGCTTACTTGCTGCCCTGCACACGTAAGATGCATCTTTGACAGCCTACACAACGTTGGCGGGGCCAACCTCCTCAATGGCATCTCGCAAAATGGTGAATCGGAACTCTGCATCCTCCTTTCCTAAACAATCAACTGCCCTAAAAAAATAAGGACCCTCTTTGCATAAAACAATGATATTTATGAGTGGGTGATGTCTAATATCCGTCCACCCATCCATGATGATCCTGCAACTGTGAGAGACCCATGTGCACCTCATTTCCTCCATCCGTAAGTTAAACTTGGAATAGTTTTTATCCAAGATTGCGATTCTCAACTTCATGTCCCCTGGAGGCACATAACTTGCACCTGCTTTCGCTACCTTAGCCATAGCCTCCTTTTAATAAGGAGAGCAAGCAGCATGAAATGGGATGTTAGTGGAAAAAAAGAATTTTTCAATGGCATCACTAGCCTCTTCTCTAGCCTTTGTATCATACATGTCCACAACTAGATTGGAGACCACGACCTTCCTCTTCCCCCCTACTACCAAAAGCATCCACTTGAGTCACCTCATAAGATGTTGCACCTGCCATATTTGAGAAACCTGTATTAGTTCTCAAAGAATGAGAACTAGAAGGGGTGCTACTAACATGAAGGACACAAACTTCTGGAACTTTTTCTATCATATCTCCATTAGGCAACCTCGCCATTTCTACCCTCTCTTCAAGTGATAGTTGTCCACATATACCTACACCTTTCCCCGGGATATGTAATAAGTGTGCATTCAACCTAGTAATGTCGCCTAACCAAGATAATGAGCATATGTTGCACTTTCATGTTTTAGTCCCCCCTGAAATGTTTGATCTAGGACCCTCAATAATTTGACCAAATTGTTTCAAAGGTTTTTTCTTTTCAAAAGATCCTCTAGCACACTTGTTCAACATTGTGGAGAGGCAACTAAACTTGTCAACACTCGCATGTGAACTATTAAGTGTTTTTGTTCTTCTTTCTCCTTGCACACCCATCTCATCACCCATTTCAACCTCACATACAGCTTCATAATTATTGTCTAAACTCATTTTGGGGCTGCAATAATTAAAAAATAAAACAATATAGCTATACATTATAAAAAAAATTAACACACTTTGCACTTAGAACTAAAACAAAAATTAAAAACAGCATCTTGCATTTAAAAAAATAAAAACAGCAATGCACAAATGGAAAATGCCCTTATTTAACCTATTTTCTCATTTGGAAATTTAAAAAAAACAGCAATGAACACTCTTAGAAATTAAAATAAACAGGCAATGCAATGATGTCCCTTATTTTATCTCATTCCCTCCTTGCTAATCCAAACAAAAAATAACAAAAAAAACAATGAATACACTTAATAAAAAAATATTAAAAATATAAGCAATGCCTTCCCTTGTTTATCTCATTTTGAACTTTGCATTTGGAATTTTTTTTTTAAAAGCAAGGGGTCATTGTACATACCTCTTGCTCTTGCTCTTGCTCCTCGCTCCTCTTTTTCTTTTTCTTTCTCTTTCTTTTTACCCTTACTCTTTGTTTTATGTGATTACAATGAGTGTGAGATGTATTTTTTATAAGTTTTTAGAGGCTTTTAGGGTTAGGGTAAAGCAATGACATATTAGAATTGATTAAAAGAATAAAATAAAGCAATGAAATTTATATTTTTTTAATTTTTTTAATGTTTTTATGAGGGAAGACGTAGGGGACTCTGTGATGTCCCTCATCCCTAAAGCGCCCGGGACGTCCCAGATGCATCCCTTAACCTTAGGGGATGTCCCCTCTTTTTTTAAATTTCCGGGACATCAGGGGAACATCTCATCCTTGTCCCCAAGTCTCGGGGACGTCCGGGAAACCTGGAAAAGGGGGGTGTGCGTTCCTGTGTAACACCAGATACCTAAGACTCCGAGATGGCAGGACAGATTTTCCGAGTCAGTAAAAAAATCCAAAATTTCAAGATGGGGGGGTCGAACGGCAGAGGGGCAGCTATTAAAATAATATATAAATTATAAATATTAAAAATATACAAATAGCAATCTGTGACAATCCACCATCTGCATTTATGCTCGAAAAATTTTGTATTCATATATAACACTATGCAATAGGGTTATGGTTAGCTGGTAAACGTTTTGATTTGTTTTACTGCTTTTTATCATCTACACAACCCTTCATTTAGAAATAAACATAAAGGTTGTTAAGTGATTGGAGATTCCAAAGTCAATTTAACTAGATTTATAAATACAAACATTTTTTCGAATAGAGATCAATGGCTTCCAAAATCAAGCTTACACAACCAAATTTATTTCATTTTTAAGTTTATTCGAGCCCAACAATGGTGTAGCTAGATTGAGGCCATGCATTACCACTACCAAACATCGGAAAATATGTGGAGAAAATGAATCATCATTTAAAATACCAATATTAGCTTTACTTTATTTTTTGTTTTAAAATAGTCAATTTTTAAAGCGAAAATGGCAAAGAATTTTTAATAAAAAATTTAAAAACCAAACATTCCCAAGGCGCCCCAACATCCCCAAGAAAGGGGCCCCTGGTATTCAAGGATGTCCTTGTGACGTCCCCTGTATTTTCTACTGGCAAGAAATGTGGGGGGGGACATTTGCCCCCCATCCCACCTTCCCAAGAACATCCTAGACATCCTTGTTTGAGGGGAGACACATCCCCACCTAGCACTATCTATAAACAAAAATTGATATGTGAATGAGGGGAATAAGGTGGTGTGTAAACAAAAAAATTTGATATTTGTGCTTATGACATTCTCAGTGTTTCACGGGGGCACGTCCCCCCAAAAAAAATGTCATCTCTAGGGATGGGGACATCCCAAAGACTTGGGGACTTCTAAGAAACCTCCCACCACCACCACCATCAATCAAGAGACATCCCTCTAAAATGGAGACATTTTTGTCCCAAAGGGAACGTTTGGGAGACTTAGGGACATCCCTAAGACCTCATAAAGACTTGTTCAAGTCTCTAAACCGTCTCGGATACCTAAAGTTGTCCCCTACTACAAAAATGGCAAAAATTTGTTTTTTTAATTATGAAGATATTTTTTTAGTTGTGCCTCCAACCCTAATAGTTTATGATGCCCCATTAGCACTTTAAGGACTCAAAAAAACTATCAATGAACCTCACACCCTCACTCCAAATCACAAAACATTGAGCAAGGCTGCAAGTGCAAGACTGAGAGCATGAGCAATAGGGATGGCAACAACATAAGTTTGCCACGAATTTTGGGTATAATTAGAGGCATTGGGCCATTGGTCAATTGTATATGAAATTTGGATGTAATCATCACTTTGAATATAAATTATGATATGAATATTACCATATTGATACTAAGCTTTTTCATTGTTTAATGCAATCACAATGTGTTTAGTATTTCAACATTTCATTTGTTATTCCTTATACATTTTTTTATAGCTAATTTTTCAATTACTATATATATTTGCACTGCGATTAGTGGTTCATACTATTGTTGGGTCTGAGTAGATGGAAAACAATAATTAGTATCAAGTAGAATCCTTCATGAATATTGTTAATGCCTTCTATGCATGATTATGAAATTGCTATAGCCTCCTACTTATGGGATATTAGCTGTTAGAAGTAGAGTATGAACTGAACAGCATGCTTGGTGGAAATATCATCCGATAGGTCCTCCCTTCATCCCAGCTATACTAGGCATATATGAAAATTGACCATAGGATCTTCAATCCCCCTCATGCTTGCTTAAACTGAACATTTCACATAAGAGATAATCATTTTGGAAATAAATAGAAGGTATGCAATTCTATGTAGATTCCTTGGGGGAAACTACGCATGCTGCCCAATGTGTTTGATAAGACTCTCATTTGAGAACAAGTGTGGAGGTCTCCAGACAAATTCATCCTTCGTTTGTACTCATTATTCTTAAATAACCAATTTACACAATAAATTACTTTCAAGTCATAATGGATATATATATAATATGTGTGTGTATATATATACACACACACACACACACACATTTTGTCAAACAGTTTACATGCCTTCAGTATGTTTCCACATTTTGCATACGTGTCTAGCAGGGCTTTCTTCGACCATGGCATCTGGCAAATATCCGTTTTTGAATATTGTTTTTGGCACAGGCTGGGAGGATGCTGGTAAAGGTTGTGGAGTTTAGCTTTAAACCTGTCAACTGTGTTTCCATAAATGTGTTTGAGGCTGCTTCAGCAAATCCATTTTGAGCATATCCTGCAACCCTGGTATTCAACAGGAGGATATCTAAGAACACCATGTATCCTGCACCCATCGTATTTCACAAGGCCATCTTCTTTGACGCATTTTATCAAGCAATCCATGTGCCTTGTGTATTATCCCAGATTTTAAAAGAATACATGTATACAAGTGCACTCGACTACAGTAGCGACAATGCCTGTCTTCTGTCAGCTGCAATCAGCATAGTCCATGTGAAGACATCTTGTTTATTCAGCCCCTTTGTGATCATTCACTAATAATCTGCTCTTGTCAAGCATGTTTATAAGGCAATCGTGTACAAGTTTATTTGTAGCAAACCTAAATTCTCACATATTGATGCAAGAGTGCATTTGATTATCATTTATAAGCATAGTTACCAAGTTCGGCTGGATTTGTATGAAATCCGGTTCGAACCGTATTTTTTGAAGTAACCGAATAAATGCGGTTCGGTTTCGGCCAAATTTTTTGCACAAAATAAAAAGAATTTCCTTTTTTGGCAAAAAAAAAAAAAAAATTGGATTTTTTTCACAAGGACAGATGTATCAGCAAAAACTTGCATGTGCCATAACTTTCATTCTGTGGCTCCGTTTTAGGTGTCGTCTTCTCTAAAAGTGTATATTTTCTCGAGCTCTATGCATTGATGGCAATATTTTTCTTATTTTCATAAAATCCATTTTTGCACCTTTTTGGACCAAGCAACTTCTTGCAATCTTTTGAAAGAATCATTATGATGATTATGATTATGGTGGATGGATGCTTTTTTGTATGATTTGTCTATCATATAATGATATAAGTATACAATAATATAAATTTATAATAATATAAGTATATATATTCCGAACCGGATTTTTCCGTATTTTTTTCGAATTTTTTCGAGAACTCCGAATTTTCGGATTTTTTTGCCGTTCCGAATTTAATCGGATTTCTGAACCTGGGTAACTATGTTTATAAGCGCTTTCTTGGAACTACAGGTTTTGAATAGCTTTTTTTAAAATGTAGAAGAGTTTATTGGGGAAGATTGAGGTTGGAAGCGAATGGCTTCGGCAGTGGCAATGGAATTGTCATTGGCATCGGCATTGAATAATTTCAATGGAGGCAATTGGAAACATGCATTGTTATTCAATCTAACTCTGAACTATTCTGAGCTGGCATGTTGGACTGGCAGTTGATGAGCATACATAGAAGTAGCAGGCATAGATGTAAACCTTAAAGTAATAATGAGATCTGTTAAAGGGAATTCACAAACATAATGCAGCACAGATTTCTGGGTCTATTAATAGGATATGGCTGAAAATCATTTAAATTATCTATGGTAAAACCATTCTCATACCCTTGTCTAGACTCTGCTTCCACTCCAAATCTAAGGCAGAGTTTTAAGTAAATGAGAAGATGCATTTTCTAAGTAATTCCTACCTCAGCTTCCTTAGTGGTTAAAGACCCAACCTACCCTGTTCCTTACCAACAGTACTAACACTTAGGCGTGATCTGAAACTTCAACCAAGTATTTGGAGACATGAAACATGTAAGACATAATTCAGAGGTATCAGAACAGTCCAGGAAACGCTTCGAAGGGGTACGGGATACAACTGCAGAAGAGCACCAGAGTCTTGACAACTCTAAGTTACTCATTACAAACGGGGGTGGGAGTAAATATGTGAGCCCAACGGACGGATGAAATCCATGTTCCGGATGAAATCCATGTCTCTATGCACTGCCACTAAGCCTACCAAGTACATGATTGGATGCCTGTGGGTTGAAAACCTCGTGCTGCATTCAGCGAGGGAAGTCATCGAGATGGTCATCATCATTTGTAGCAGGGGTATGTAATTGCTCTATCAAGTTTCAGCAATCCTCGATAATATATATCTACAGGACAAAACAAAACTCAATATATCAATTTTGATTGTTTTCAATACAATACATGAACCTTGCAGGATGGTGTAAAGAGAAGAACCCATCAAATGGGATAGTTGTAAATGCTGAGGCACAGAGGTGGGAACCAGGTGATAATGCGTTACGAATGGGGAACTAGACTTTTTGAGGTAACATTGGCTTCTTTTGGTTAATATGATGTGCTAAGAACCCAATAGACTAGAATCTACATTGGTTGACTCAAAAAGCATAACTTATGATTTACACTTTCAATCCTTGGAAATGTACTGCATTGACCACTTATGCCTGACAGGGTGGCTTTCAGGCTTAAATAAGATGATCTACTAAACTGCGGCTATTCAGGTCTGAAGGTAGTTTCCTATCCCAGTTAGGCCTGGTCACAAGATCATGAACAATGTAAACCTCAAATCTTGATAGAAGACCTCCACATAACATTACAGATACTTGTTGAGTTATTTTCTCTTATATGATTGTAAAACCTCTCATTTGTGAGGGAGGATGTTCTAAAATGTAAAGAAACTCTGTCAAAATTGTTTCTGAGCAACTGTGAGTTGTAAACCTTCATTTGGGCTTGGCAAATGTTGTTGTGGCTTCTCCTTCACATGTAATGGATTGTGCATACTTTGAAAGCAATAAAATCTTGGTTTTGTGGAATTTCTCTCAACCTAGCTTGTATTTTTATTGTATTTCCTTGCCTCTCCATTCTTGGTGTTGCATTTTGTGCATGTATTTCTCATTTGCAGGTTCATATTGTTGTGTTTCATGGGGTCTTTGGAGGTTTGTTTAGTATTGGGTTTTCTTGAACGAATTAGCATCACTTGTTTTAAGAAGATAAAGTATTCTTTTTGTTCTGAAAAGATGAAATATTCTTTTATTGTGTTCCCTTTGTTTTGAACATGAAATGCTTCATTACCTTAATGTTTTTATGGAATGATTTTATATGGATTGGATTTAATTGGCAACATGTATCTCATATTTTGATATGAAAATGCAATATGATTTTTTAGGGATTGTCGTAAAATTGCTTGAAATGGAAATGCAATAAAGTTCTTGTATGGATAGTTGCGACTGGTTTGTGTGATCCCTCTTATTTGACCACAGAAATAGTTTTCAAATTTGGGTAACGGAGGCGATAATGCATCCAGCGCTATGGGTAGATTCTTAGTTTTCTAGGTTCTTTAATCTTCCATGAAATGATAGAATGAGATTCTTACAATGTACATGCCCCCCCATGCAATAAATGTCTTTAATATAGAGGACACTAAATCCTTCACGGCTTCATGTACCACAAAATTAATTGGTATAGAGGACACCATTTGCTAAATGAACAAATATAACTTAGATACAAATACACTTCGTAATCTTCTTTCAAGGAATGGTAAAAATTAGTGATTAGGAAACACAATGGAAGAAATGGTTTAGCCTCTAATTGATCCTGTGTTCAGCCTTATTCATTTGTTAGGAAGTGGTGACAAAAATATCTACGTACAACGCACTAAACCCCTCATTTTGCACTGTTTTCCTAAATGAATCGACCATTTCAGAGTAATCAACAGGCACCCTGCTTCTTCAATTTCCAATTACAACAGGGACAACATCATTCCATCCAACCAGTTGCATTCTCCTGTGTACTACATTTAGAATCTTCACAGAAAATACATTATCAGAGATGAGGTCCAGATTGTGTTCATATGAAACTTAGATCAATGAACAAGCATATGTTTTAACATTTTCATTTGGCAGACTGGAAATTATTGAGCTGTCCACAAATATGTAATCTAATCACTAATAGTTCTGCATTTTTCAACTGTTTAAATTCCCCTGGTTTCCTACCTCCTCTATGCTTCCGTATGTTTCATACATGTCAATACAGCCAGAACTACGGCATATTACAAAAATTGGCTTGCTTTATTATTTTATGGATCTCTGTACCCTGTTCCAGGATTATCATTTGGGGACAGGCTGAGTGAAGACTACCAAAGTTGGCTGTGTGAAATACTGGTTGCTGAGTTTGACTTTACACATGCCAAATGCATTTGTTTAAAAATCTCAAAAGGCTTTTCACCAAGCCCATTTTGTGCATATCCTATAAACATCTCATTTCATCACACCGCATTACGATGAGGCATTTTCCAAAATATCTATCTTCTACAAATTGTGAACACATCTTTTGTGAGTTTTAATTTCACCTTGCTGTGTGTGGATAGAGGTTTCAATTTCTCCATTTCAAACTCATTCAACAAATTTATGTATATTTCATCTGACTTGAATCACACTCATTTTCTTAGGTTTGTCTGTAATCATGTATATACCAAGCAAGCAAAGCATATCTCCATAGGCTGTCATTTTAAACCCCAGCCAAAATTAAATTTTAATCTGTTCCAATGTAGTGTTACTAGTATTCAAGATGAAATTATTTAAATAAAGGGGTATGATGTCAAAAAAACCTCTCCTTGAACCTCACATACGTACTGGAAACTGGTTCTGCCTTACCTTGTCCAGTATGTAGCAAGAAAACATCTATCACATGGTACCAATCACAAACAACTCATTTAAGGCCATACAAGAATCTATTCAGTTTGTAAATCAGATAGAATTAAGGGATGTATTCCTTCTATCCATTTGATGAATCTCAATATCGTTCATTTCTACAACTGCTAGTCTAAGTACTCAAAATAATAATAGTTTAACTCCATGAGAAAATTTGTCATGGAAATATATTCGAGAGACCTATAAACAATCACTTGGTTTCCACAATCATTCTACCTGACAGAAATGGTGCCAACTTGTAAGTACCATTTTTCATCAACTTAAATATTAGTTAGAATTTCTTGCTTCTTTCCATATGTCTGTACATAGAGTACTTAATTCATCTATTATAGTTTATGGCTCTATTGTAGTATTCAGAGCAAAATCAGCCAATTCAACCTCTTGTACAATTTTTTCAGGTTCTCATGAGTGGATCTTTGAAGTTCAGTTCTTCAAAGATCTTCAGCTGCCTTCTTTCTTGAGTGCAGCTTCGGTGTGTTGTTCATCACATAGTTGTATTGCTGGGTCTCCAGCTTGTGCTACATCTTCTTCATTTTCCTTTTGTTGTCAAATCAACACTTGCAAAGTCCTCATCAATAACTACATCTCTGCTCACCATCAGTATCACTTTATTGGCTTCTAGGATATATATGTTATACTCTTTTATGTAAGAACCATAGCCAACTAAGATTGTATTCACCCTTTTTTTACTTTTCAGTTTCTTCCCATTTAGATGAAATATGTGGTTAAGCAGCATATCTGAAAACTCTTGAACATATTGGCTGCTTGCCTCTACATATGCCTCCAGTTTTCTCTTTTAGGGCTCTTGTAGGAATTTCTGTTTTGAGTGCACAGGCTGTAGTTGCAATTGGTTTAGTCCAAAAAGGATTTGACAACTTGCTACAAAGTGACCATACATCTTTCACATTTCACCAGTTGTCTAAAACAATACAAACTATCGAAAATGCTGTAGTTTAATGGTGAGGATGATGGCTTGCTAGAGCATCCACCAGGGTACAAATTCCTGTAGATCCCTGACATGGAGAGTCAAACCTATCTTGTCAAGAGCCAAAATCATTCCTTGGACGACTTTTTCAGATTGGATGTCTCCAAGTCGTTGCTGCATGCATACTTCCTTCAAACATGGGACAAAGATGTTGAAATCTATGTAAAATAATTAATTTCCTATAAAATAAAATAAAATACAAACCATACTTTAGAATTTGCGACAATAGATATAAATGTCTTTTTCATGCAAATTACTTGTCTAACATCATATGTTCATAGATTCTAACGTGTAAAAATTCACAGGAGTTCTACTATTGAAGAAAAATCAATGCACGTCCTCAAAAATTCTTTCCCCCCAAAACTTGTAAACCACAGATGTTTTACTGGATACCAACGAACTAGTCAATTTGTTGAATAATTTCTTCATTAAGCATGTGTTATTACTCTCTCCAAGTTATGTTTGGCACATTTAATTCCAAGTTTTCGGTTTTGGGTTACCTGAAGATGATGGAAAACACGGTTTACACCTGCAGAAGACGTTTGCTTAAAAATCTCAGGCCTTTATCAACAAGCCCATTTTGTACATATCAAAATCATATCATTCCATACGACAACATTATGATTAGGAATTTTGTCAAACAATTCACTTGTGGTTACTATTCCAACATGGGATAAACTTTCTCAATTATATTTTGACTGGTTCTCTATACCTCATTATATGGAGCGTTCTATTTTGGCATATTCTAGGAGGATGCTGACAAAAGTTGTTGAATTTGGCTTTGCTCGTGCTCAATGCATGTTGTTTAAAATAATAAAAAAATAATAGTGTTTATTAAAAGTAAATAATATCGATTTTATTGATGGCCTTGTTTTTCACAAACTTTGATTAAAATTTTGGAATATAATTTGAGTGAAGCTGAATTTAAATAATATAAATGGCGTTCGACTCAATGGTGAAAGATGTTTGGTTCTTAAAGAGCCCACTAGGGTTCAATTCTCACTAAAAGTGAAGCCATGAGATACCGTAATAAGGGATGAAGCCGGGATCATGCCCCGGGTGAATTTGGCAAAATGGAAACCCCGCAGTCCTTAGCCGCTTAGCCGAAGAAGTGTATCCACCTCAACCGTGGGATATGGCGGTCTATGCCCTGTCATGTTTCACACACACACACACACACACATATATTTCTTTGCTCATATGCTCTCTAAACCTCTTTTGCTTTTCCTAATTTTGTTGTGAATAAGTAGGAAATGTTCTCTTTGTTTCAAACCCTAATTTGAAATTAGTGTCTTGCAAAGCCCACAAAAAATGGAGTGTTAAATGGAATTGTGTTATTACTCAATTATTATTAGACCTCTCATTTATTGAACAATTTGACAATCATTACTCATTACAAGTCAATAGCAATCTGATGTATGCAAGTGTCCCAATATTTATTCTTTCAAATGGATACAACAAAATGCTAGAATCCTCTTTAAATGCTTGATTTTTGTTTTTTGCTACGTGGTTTCTCTTGAAACAATAAATTGTGCTCTTACAATTTCAATATCACTTTTGTAATCAATCTTTGTGCATTTCCATACACGTACTAAATGCACTAATGCACTTGGAGGAAATAGAGGAAACATGGACAAAACGAGAGAAGGCAAAGAGTTAACAAGAGGAAAAATATAGTCGTAAGTGTTGAAAGTCGCCTAACACACTCGAGAAATAAGTAATAGGTCGAACAACACAAGGAGCATGCGCCAACCAAACCCTAACACATGAATACACTAGCACCATAGAAATTTGTTGAAAATTCCTCTACACCATGGTAAGCAAGCCTCGATCATAATGATCCTTCACCCAGATAGCTCAAAACTGAAATCCAATTAAATTTGTTGAACTTTAAATGCTAGAATGTATAATCACATACAATGGAGTAACACTGAATTAAAAATACTCGAATCTATTTCAAATTCACATCACTATTTTATTAATTTGAAAACAAAAGCTACGATGCTTTGGAACACACTCTAGAAAAATACTCATACTGAATAAAAATTGAAATGAGCAAGACACCTACCCCAAGACTTCTTTTATAGTAAAAGAGGTCCTAAATATAGCTCCATTCCTAAAAATGGGTCCATCTTAAAATTAAGTCAACTCTTAACCTAATTTTATCCTAGGGATATGTGCCCTTAAATACACAATCAAACTTTACAAAAGAAAGCTACTAAATAAAGAATTGTTATTCTAAAACTACAAAACAAACTACATAAAAGCAAATTGGATTTGAAAAATAAAGGAAAATGTGAATATATTTCAATTGACAAGGTGGGGTAAGATTCACGTCAAGTTCACCAGAATGTATCGAGCACAAAATGAGGCTCTTACAATACAAACAACCCTATAAATAAATAAAAGGTGGAAGATAATTCTAAATCCAACACATAGGAATGTCAATCCACAAAGCAACCTAACATTGTAAGCAAGGGTTGTTTGTAATGGGTCTATAAGGGGAACCTACACATGCAATCTCTAAAGAGGAAGAAGGTGAAGGACCTTACTAGATGTGGGGTATCATTAGACAATAAAGGAAGAGCTAAAGGCATGGTGTCACTACGCAGTAAAGTAAGAGCTATGGGTGTCACTACACGGTAAACTAAGAGCAATTATAATAATGTAAAAAAATAAATTAAATGACAACAAACATGTACTATACTATTAAATACATGAAATATACAACATTCACAAACAACCAAAAGTACAACAGAAAGTTTAGGGTTAGGAACTTACCTTGGGTTGACTTGACGTTACCTTGGGTTGACTTTACACTGCATTTGTCTCCCCTTTGGCTTTTAGCACTTTGTGAGAGATGGTCGTAAGCGACTCGAGAGAAATTAAAAATGAAAAAAAAACCTTAAGTAGACCATAAATTGGGGACTCCAAAGTCTTAGTATACCTCATTGGCACAAACGTGTATTCTTGAAATATTCAAGCCTTGTATTAATAACTTGTCTTCCTGAGTATAGGCCTTTAACCCTAAATCCTCTCACGTCCTAAGGAAATTCGAAGCGACAATCAAAGCAATTTGATGTTTATTGAGAAATGGTGGGAGAAACCTATAAACATGGTTTAGATCCCTAAAAGTCAAAACTTACTTTTAGTCGACGTCGTCGGCCCAACCAATGACACACAAAGATATCCATGCATCATTGGCAGAGCCAATGATGTCCACCAAAATAGGGGTGCTAAAGGGGGTCATTGGTCACGTCAATAATGTTGGCTATGTGCACGCAATGTAGGATTAGGAGGCTAAAGTGGACAGATGTTATTCTAATGCTTATCATAAGATGGTAGTAAGGACAGCCCATGAAACATGTCTCGCAAAGTGTTAGAAGTTGGCCCACCAAAATCCCTATGTACGCAAATGCATACACACCAACAAGCCCTAAACAAGAAAACTAGCAATAAAGAGAAAATAATGTTATATAGTAAGCACACTACAAATTGTGCATTTTGTAATTGCCCAAGTTGAAGAAAGGATAGATGGTGATCCATTGACACTATTAGGGTTTTTCCCACAATAAGGTTTCCAGGGTAAAAATTAGTGTGTCTATGTCTTATGTTTGCATTGGAATTATATTGTTTCGTTTGTGTTTCATTTCCATACAACTACACACTAATTCCCAACATAGTATGCATTCTAACATGGTCACCTAAAGTATAATCCAAGTACATAATTTCCAACAAGTAGGAACTCAAGATATTACATCACACTAGTATCAAAACAGATTAATCTTTGGGTATTTTGGAAGTGGTTGTCTCAATTGTATCACAGTAACAAGGCCCAAGAAGGAAGAATAGTAGCCTCGTCAAGAAGATATTTGTACAAAGGCATAGAATCAAGAAGTGAGAAAGATGATTAAGGAAAGTCAAACCTTGCACAACAACATTGAAGAGAGTGTCTCACTGTTGGAAATAAGTGTGAATTAGAAGATGAAGCAACAAGACCTCGTGGCCGAGAACCAAGCATCCATGGATATGGATGTACATGCTCTTGCCAAGAAACTTGGAGTGGAAGAAGAGCAGCCCCATGAAGAAGATGAAAACAAATAATAGTTCATGCATGACGAGGAGCAGCTCAAGACAAAGGGAAAGTTACGGTGAAACACTCCAACCATCCAAATTTCAAAGTTAAAACAAAAGCTGAAAGTGATACTTTTAAAGGGCAAGAAGATGCTAACCTAGTGGATAAATTGTTGAAGCGAATGGAATTTTCCTTTAGTGTGAATTAAGTTAGTGAGGCACATAACTTTTCTTTTGCTCATTGGAGACATGCATGCTCTAATTTGGTGGAAAAGTTTAATTAGTTTCTTTGAAAACTGAAAAGAAGTCAATGGTTGCTAGATGAAATGAATTCGAAGTATTGCTAAAGAAGCAATTTTGTCCTCTTGGGCATAATATTGATCAAAAGATTATGTGCCAATATTTTTAAAAAGGGGTTTGGTCTGTGGAATTACACAACAAACATTGGCTGACAAACAAGATCGATATGCTTGGACTTGGAAGAAGAAGAAATCTTGACTAAGTACATGGGTAGTCTCCGCCCACACATTAGGAGACGACTCATACAAAGCGAGCCATAAAATCTTGATGAAGCATGTGTGCAAACATAATATATTCCGGAGGAAAAAAGCAATGTCAGGAATAGTCCTATAAACAAAATCAATCGTCAAATCAGCCACAAAAAGAGCAAAATCAACCATCCTAATCCTACATTATGGGTAATTGGAAAGGTAAAGAAAATGAAATCGCTTTACATGTTTTCAAAGACCAAAAAATCAATGTAGTCATTGCGTTAAGGATGGGAATATACTAATGGAAAATATTGGAAGTTGCACCATAAGAGCCACACCAAAGAGAATACTAAGAAGTCCATCGCATATTTGGTTAAAGGAAAGGAGGTGGAGGTGGAGGATGGTTCAGATGCAAATGAGAGGTTGCGCCACTACCAATGTGGCTAGCATGGAGCATGAAAGAGAACATGTGAAGAAGCTTTTCCAAAATAAAAATCCAAATCAAGCAAATAACAGTAAATACTCTTTTTGATATTGTTTTGGAGACTAATTTCATTTCAAATGAAGTCATTAAGAGGATTTGGTTCGAAGACATATGATCATACACATCCACACATATTAGGTTGGTGAAAATGGGGGTAGAAATACAAATAACCAAAAGATGTAAAATCAAATTTGACATTAATTCAAATTACGATGAGATGGAAGCAGATGTGATTCTGCTTGGTGCATCTAACATCATGTTTACAAGTCCTTAATAGTATCTCAAGGTGTAAACACCCCAAATCCCCCACTCCTTAGCTAAACACATTCTAGAACAACCACATCAATTAATATGATCCATTCATCCCATTTTAATCTCACAAAATCACACGACTAATTAATTGACTAATTATATCCTCAGTCCTCACTCGCCTAGTCAAATCCTACACTAACTATTCACACAATCCTCCTCATCCTCCACCTCAAATCCCACTTTCTCCTTCATTTTACAAGATTCCCTACTATCTTCACCAAATCCTCCAAAGTCTTCACCAACCTCCATTATTAAATAAAATAATCTATTCAAATCCTCTATTTTCAAAAATACTCTATTAAATCCTCCAGAGTCTTCACCCACCGCCATTATCAAATAAAATAGTCCATTCAAATCCTTCATTTTCAAAGATCCTCCACTCAATCCTCCAAAGACTTTGCCTACCTCTATTATCAAATAAAATAATTAATTCAAATCCTCCATTTTCAAAGATCCTTCATTAAATCCCCCAAAGCCTTCACTCACCTTCATTACCAAATAAAATAATCCACCAAATTCTTTACTGTCTCTAGAAAATCAATTTAATATTCCACCATCCTCATCCCCCAAAAATCTATAAATAGACCTCTCAATTCGTCATATGGTGAGGGGGAATATAGTATTAGTTTGCAAAAATTATCCTTCAAGCCATTCAAATATCTGAAGCATCCTCAAAGGTGCATGTTGCCGAAAATCTTGCACAAGGAGTCTTTGAGCATCCATGTTCATCTAAGCAAGTTCATAAAGTCAAGTATAACATTTCATTCCAATTTTCATTTATCATTGCATGTTTTCATGTTCTTTTATCTACCTTAAAAACGACTTAGGATATAATGGAGGCAAGTCCTCAACCCACAAAAAACATTTTTCTTAGAGTGTGATTACAAATACAGATCCAAGAGTTAGCCCACTTTATTCAACAGAAAGAACCTTGTGATGTCACTCACATTTTCAATGGCATCTTAAGCCCATTTTTATTTGTAGCTTGATTTGCGTTTGTTGATTTGATATCACTAACACTTGCATGTAGCTCATTTCTAGGCATACACAAGGATCTTATCTTCATAAGGAGGGAAAAGAAATATAGGTGGGTCAAGATGGAGTTAGTTAAGTCATCGAGGCCCATTAAAGCAAGCCCAATCTTACCATGTTAAGAGATAACCAAGCCAAAAAACTTATAAAAAGAAATATGAAATTTGGATTTCCTCTTTTAAAAGATAGCCAAGAGGATGGGCTAGAAACTTTTGAAATTGGTTTCACTAACTAAGGGTTGAAATATTTGGATGACTTACTGCAATCTTTTCGATAGGTGTTCCAATCTTAAGAGTTGCCACCAAATATGGAGATAGAGCATGAGATTCATCTACTTCCCTAATCTCCTCTACCGAAAGTTAGCTTGTAAAGGATATGCCTTTTGGAGAGCAATGAAGAGAAGGGACAATTGAAAAAGATTTGTTGGAGCAAGAGGTCATTCACACAAGTAATTCACCATGTGGGTCTCACGTATTCATGGTACGAAAGGATGGCTCTTTGTGGATGTGCATAAACTACATAGTACTGAATAAGATCACTATCAAGAATAGGTATCTGCTTCCAAGGATAGAATAATCATTAGACCAACTTCAAAATGCTAAGTATTCAACAAAGTTAGATCTCAAATCTACCTACATCAAATATGGAGGAGAATATATGAAAGACAACCTTCAAAACAAACAAGGTTTGTTTTAGTGGTTAGTTATATTTATTGTATTGTGTAATGCACCAGCTATTTTTATGAGATAGATAAATGATGTATTGAGGCCATTCATAGATACATTTGTGGCAGTTGTCTAGATGACATATTGGTTTTAGTGCTATTTTAGAAGAACGTTTGACTCATTTGAGACAATTTTGAAGTACTGAAATTAAAACAAATTTTGAGTAACATGATATGTGAGTTCTCAAAGCAACCACTAGTAATTTGAGGTATGTGGTTCAAAGAGAAGAATTACAAGTGGAACCAACAAAATTTGAAGTTATCAAAGGTTGGCCCACACCAAAGAGTGCAACATAAACTAGTAGCTTTGTTGGGGCAGTATAGTACATGAGGAAATACAATCCTTTTTTCTCTATAATGGCGGCACCTTTGTACATCATTGCAACATGTGGTGAGAGTTTCCATTAAGGTGAGGACCGTCCAATTGCTTTTGATAATTTATAAAATCGCCCATGCACCAATTCTTGTTCTTCCTAATTTGTAGCAGCCACTTGAATTTGAGACTTGTACGTACATTATAGGGTAATTTTATTGAAAGGAGGTATGCCAATTTGTTATCATCCAGGGGTGTTCCTAAAGCCACAAGAGATTACCTCATACATGATAAGAAAACATCTGAAAATCTTTTAAGAAATTAAGAAATTGAACCATTATTTGTTGTTCTTAGAAACAAATGTTCATATTGACCATAAACATCTTCAATACTTGCAAAGAAAAAAATGTGTTGCAATAAGCAAGGCGCTACAGATAAATGGAATTTCTTCAACAATTTTATTCGGTGATCAAATGTAAGAAAGGGAGCACAAATGTGCTAATAGATATACTATATAGTCCACCCATTACAAATCAAAATTCTACTTTCGCCAGAATTTCACAACTTGAGCCTTTCATACAAGACTCAAGAGGGATATGTGGAAGCATATGTCAAAGATGGCAATTCACGGAAGATATGACTTAGCAATGAAGACAAGAAAATAAATATTGAAAAAAATGTTCATTATACCCTAAATAGTGAATTCCTTGAGGGCATCTGAAACTGAAAAAAACAAGAAAATAGCACAAAATCCCAATTGAGAGTAAACTGATTTTTCAACAGCCAACAAAAAAGTTCTAAACCCTAGCAGCTAAACTGTATTTGCATTTTTAGGGCATTCAAAAACCCCTTCAAAACAAGATTAAAAATGGATGTATAAATCTCCAAATATATACGCAACAAATGGAACAAACACTAGCAAAAACACTCCAAACTATATAATTTTGGAAATCTACACAGCTCAATTTAAATTTATGACTAACAGAATTACAAACTCCACAAAAAATGGTCGGAAATGGAGGTTCCAAACCCCAAAAATCTCATGAACCGGTTATTGTAATCGCCTCAAATATGAGGAATATGAATATGAAGCTCAAATGAAGAAATGTGCCCTACATGGCAACCAACTCAACTCCAAGCAGATCATACCTAGGAAGAGGGGTTGTAAATCACTCTAGGAACAAACCCGCGCTGAAAATCTGCACTATTAATCTCTTGAAAGTACTTTGGAAACCCAATAAATTGAAGAGTTTTCTTTTTAATCAAACCAAGAGGAAAGGGTTATGTTCTCCTTGTTTAGCCACACCAAAGGATTTTCGCCCTTAAATCGAGTGTGATGCAGGCATTATCTTTCTTGTATATAACAAATGTTTGGTTTTTTCATACGATGTTAGGTGTAGGAGTCCTTTTTAGTGTTAAGATGGATGCTAGATCTTTGAAGACCTCTTTTAGTATGTAGAATGTGATTTTGGAGTTTCCCTCCAAAACCACCATTTGAAATTTGAATGTCCTAATATTAGGTCTAGGGATCTAGGTGATAGGTAGGTTGAATAAATGGAAAAATGAATGTATAAGGAGGTGAATGGTGGGTAAGTATGTATAAAGATTTTTCGTGGTTTTTGCCTTTTGGATTAGAATTGACGAGTGAACTGACGAAGAATTGCATGCATCGTGTAATGATGAATTTAATTTTGGTTTGTTGATGTGAGGTTGTTCATCCTCAAGCATCAAATTGTGTATCAGAGCAGGTTGCTTTTTAAGAGAAATTTTTGAAGAAGAGAGAAGAAGAAGTTGGTTTGAAGTGATGTGCAAGAAACCTGAGCCTTGACGGCTGAAAGAAGAGATAGGAAGAGTGAAGAATAATCCAAGGTGGATATAGACTTGGCGATTGAGAGAGAAGAATATAAGTGTCAAAAGACCAGGTTAATCCTAGGGTGAGAGGTATAGAAAGAGCAAGGTGACAAAAACTTGCTGGTGAGTAAAAATAGGAAAAGAAAAGAGGGAGATAAGAAGAAAGTGAGTAAGATGAAGGGTTTCTTTTTCGGATGGGGGACTAAATAAGTCAAGGAGAGTGAAAGGAAGAAGACGTCAGGGGGGAAAAAAAAAAACTTTGCAAGTGTTTGAGGATCTTTTAAAAAACGTGATGCAAAAGTCTGAATTTTTTATGTGCTGGCTGCCAGCACAGTCCAAGGATTTCGGACAAATTTCTTAAATTTTGATTAGTGGGAATTATTCCCTACCAAGGCCTCCATTTTTGCAACACACCATGTCTGGATAACGCCAAAAAGTAATCAAGGGTTTAGAGGTAGTTGGCACATGCAAGTAGGAGAAGTGATAAATGCTCAAGGAGAGGTGAGGAATAGTTTTTAGACCTCTAGTCAAATCTAAGTTTCCACCAACAAAGGGGTGTGGGGTTTGAGAGGATAACGGTAGAATTTTGTGACGAGTTTGTCAACCCAAGGGTTTCAAAAAGTCTTTCAGATTTTTTTGGATCCCTAGGTGGAAGAATATTTATCTCAGAAAATTCAATTGAAGAAAGAAATAGAAAAAGACCTAGAAAAGAAGGGCCTAAGGAAGAAAAGTGACCAACTGGAGTTGGGGGAACTGTTATAAAGCAGTTGGACTAAGAAAATGGTGAAATGATGAGTGAAATCTAGACAAGGATAAAGGGTAACCAAATATGTGATACTTTTTCAGGGAAGAGTGTTATGAGTTGTTTCAAACTATAAGGTTTGCAGGTAAATTAGGGCTGTAGAAGAGGGCTAGCTCTGAATGTGAAAACAGTAAAAGGAGAGAATAAGGAGTTGGGCTTAGAGTGGAAGCTGAAACTCGTGCGGAGCTATAAATCCAATAAAGGGTATCAAAAAAGGTTAACAGTAAACCCGGCGTCCTTGTGAGGTGCCGCTAGACATCAAGCTTATAGGTAAGGAGGAATGCTAGATTGTGAACAAGGACAAATAGGTGAAAGAGAATTTGATGTTTGATCCTTCTTAAAGGTTCAATATGTTGGTTGGATGAACTGAGCAAGTAACAGGTGATTGTAGCCCTTGAATCGTACAGTTAAATAATTGGTACTTTGATGCATTGACAAGTTATTGAGATGGCCTATTTCCCGGCATGTTTGTGATTGATTGCTCTTGAGACTAACTATTGGTTGTGTGATTTGTGGGTCACCACCTCTCCTCCATCCAAACGTGATGAGCCATCAACCCAAAACCCTTGCAAGTTAGATCGCAAATGAGCCAAGCGAAGCCTCTTGATACCTTGTTGTGGCACCAAAAAAAGATAGAGGGGGTCTCTCAAATAGAGCAACCCATAAGGATGTTTTTCTTTAGTATTTACTTTGGCCTTGCACCTTCTTAACCAGCCGACCTACTCAATGATCGGAGAAAAAACTATAAAGAAGAAGCCAAATGCCTATTAAAAATTAAATGAAAATATGCAATCATTCCGTGAAGTGGAATGGGTTCAAAGTCTCAAATTGAATACTAGATTGGAAAAGGGGCAAATTACAAAGGGCTTACTATACAATGTTTGAAAAAAATTGTTTTACAAAGGAGGAGAGACTTTACTCGTGAGGAAGACATGTGTCCCCCAAAGTTTCAGATTATTGAGGGATATAAAAGAGTGGAAACTTTCTATTCCTGTTTCCAAGTCCATGAGATAAGCATTTCTATAGATTTGTGGGGGGGGCTTGAGATGTCAACCATGGCCTGATTATTCTTTATGTGGTTGTGATAGATTAGCAATGTGTGTGCCTAATCTTATGTAAAAAGACAATCAAGGGGCTAAATGAAGTAAGTTAGTTATTTATTTCTCACTCGTGTTGGCGTGCATTTTTAAGTGCCTAAATCTATCAGTTTTAAAAGTGAGATTTGATATTTTTGGGAATTTTTGGACCATGAAGAATAAAAACAATACGTGACATCAAATTCAATCTTCTTCCTGTCTGAGAAGCCTCGAGTCCATGTCACCCCTGTGTGAAATGGAGGTTATTAAAAAACTAATGCAATGAACAACTTGTGATTCTATTTTGATAATGATGTACACCACGGCGCCCATTCCAAGAGAAAATTAAAGAATATGGTAATGAAACACGAGATTAGCCTGTCCCCATGGCCAAGCGAAATCCGAATCTAGAGTAGTGCGAAATATGTGTCCTTTAACATGATGCAAGTGCAGGAGGGTACCTTCCTTCTTGATGTGAAAAAAAATTGAAAAGGGTTGTAAGAATAGAACAAAACATGTCGCAATCTCCTCAAACGATTTCCCAGCTGAGATAAGGGATTTAGAAGCCCCCCCCCAGTTGCACGCATAAGATAACTTTGAAGAAACCATCATTGGAATGTGAACTTTTTGAAGACAATACCCTGATACGATCCGCAGGATTATATAATTGATGTGGATGCACTCCCAGATGACGAGCTTCCAGGAATCCAGGGATATAATGAGACAGGGATTGACTGCCGTTGTGTGATGCTATCCAAAACCACCACTGAAACATTAATCGATCATCTATTAAGTTTGATTGATACCCATTTGATACGATGTAGTATGCACTTATAGTATCCTAATAAATATAAGTTTACCTAACTTTTAAAAATGTCTTCTGTGCGTTTATAGTTATTTTGTAAGTAGACTATTTACAGGCATTTGATTCCTACAGACAGATCAAGATCATAATTTCTCTCTGCTTGTATTAGCAGCTTCTTATTCAGATGAAGGCATTCATCTTAGCAGGGCAGATTAATAGAAAGTAAGTAAAACGTTTCCTATGCATTGATGGATTTGTGCAGCTTAGCTTGTATGCCTTTGGTTTCCTCCTTGGTGTTTTCGAGTTTTTAAGGGAATAAAAACAATCCTTTGATGAATAAGGAAACTAGCTCTGCAAAATATGGTTTTCCTTGGCAATACCTTTTCAAAGCTCTTCTCTGCCATTAGTTGATTTGTACTGTTCAATGAATTCCCAGAAGATTCATGCCTCTAGCTGCTTGGAAGAGATGCTCCTTTGACCATGCTTGCATACTCTAAAACACAATATGAAGTAGAGAAAACCACCGCAACGTCCTAGTTCAAACAGATAGGCTCCTTTTAGATAGAGTTTGTGGCAGCTAGATGAATATATTTCGAGGAAAGCAGAATGTGTGTAAGAGGATCGCTGTTATTTTTACTCTCAGTAAATGGTTGAGCTTCCCAAGCTTGTTATCGGGGCGGTGGCCTTTTTTCACAGATGACATAATCCATTTTTTTTTTTGCCTTGTAGTTCCCGAGTAAATGGGTAACTGTCCTTGGATTGGATATACGTCCAGCCTCTTTGCAGGTCTGGAGCCTCTTAGCTAGCGACTCCAATTAGCCCCCAAAGGAAAAAAAAAACCCTAAAACTTGGCTAACATTTTAACATTATACGCAATGTAATGAATGGCAATTGAGACCTGTTTCAGCTCATGAATGGTGAGTCCCAGAAGTAATGAGTCCAATGACTACACATCAAAAAGGAATTATGACAATAAAATCACCAGGTGGCATTTGATCTGAAATGATGATATACTACAAAATGCTGTATTGCAGAAACTCCAATTCCATAGGAATTACATTACTGACGCAATTTGATTTTTGAATTTTATATAGAAGCTTGATTGGCCAATCTAATTTTTCGATAACGTCATGGAAAAACTTAACCCATTGAACTCGAAAGAACCCGAACTTGACAATAATTTTTGCGGATCACCTGATGTATGAGTACCAAGTCAAGCTCAAGGAATTAGACATGAAGAATGACCGAGTAGAAAATACTACATGGGGTCAAAAGATCTCTAAAAAACTTTCAGCACTAGTAAACCCAATTGTATATCTTATTGGGGAACATTTTTTTGAAAAAATCAACCAATTGGCCAAAGATAGCCCCTCAAACGTCACAGATTTTTCAATTGAGTAATCTTAAATGTTATTTTCAAAATAAAGTGAAAATTAGGCTTCCGAAATTCAAACAATTGTAATTGAATCTGGGGTTTCCAAAGTGTACCTGTATAGGCGAACCAAATGCTAAATTGTCTGGATCTCCTCTGGTATCAAGTAATAATCCTTCCCCCA